>CM038552.1:86416-152164 GCA_021527575.1 Ensete glaucum | reverse complement strand
GAAGAAATCGCCCTCGGCCGACGCATCGCGCCGCTATTCTTCGCCCGTAAGACCCGATCCCCATGATTCCTATTTCGTTTCTTGGTTTTAGGGATAGGGTTTTCGTCGATTGTTTGAGGACGAAAAGGTGTTGTTGCACCCTCTCCGTCGTTTGTTGTGTGTTCCAAACCCACCCTCTCCGCGTACAAATTGTTGTTGCCAACGTTCCAGTTCCTCAAGCAAATGTTTCAGGCAAGCAATCCTTAGGGTTTTGCCCCATTGTTTGAGCAAAAGAAAACGTTTCGTTCATTGATTCTTAGCGTCTTGCTTTCCTGACCTTGTGCTGTTGTCCGGGATTCATCCGACTAGGAGGCAAGACAGCTGGGAAAGGGGACCTCATATGGCTTCGAGGCTTCTCGAGCAGCGCCAGCGGCGGCTTCCACTACCTCAACATCCGAGGCTACTTCCTCCATGGTACAATTCTTTAAGGATTATTGTGTGCTTCTATCATGATTTTCGTTTTTGTGAATCATCATGATTCGGTACCAAGATCTGGCGTCTTGCGTGATGGTGATGTTGTTAGGCATCCAATGAACGTCCAGTATTCTGCATCTTGAACAGGGCTTCACAATGCCTTCATGTACTCGAACAACAACATCACCATCCCGAATGAAACATTTAAGCATGTCGAGACTTAGCTGCAGCTTTCTTTTAACTATGGAGAATGGAGACAACAACAAATTTAATCATATGGAGACATTCATGTCCAGCAACCTTGAACCTCCGAAATATTAGGTATCACAAATCACACAAATGATTTGTGATACCTACTACTGATCATGTCCAGAAGGGTTCTCTTTAAAGACAATTTGTCGAAAGAAAGAGGTGATCATTTAGTTGCACATCTTCTTATGAGACTTTTGTTTTTCTTCTCACCTACTTCATCACGGGATGTTTCTTGATCTTCAAAACGGATAATTCCTTGAATGTTTTGGTGTTCTTCAACCTAAGGATATGCTTCATTGTGTCAAAAGGGCACAAAATAAATGGTTGAATTGTTCATCTCTCGTCGATTCCTGTTAGCATGTAATGACACATTCCGTTGGAGTTCGAGGGTGCAAGGTGTACTTCATTTCTTACATTTTAAGATGTTGATGCTTGAAATTGGTTACCGTTACAATGAAGCTCATTGATGTTTTGCTGTTTTCTTTGGAGGACTCATCTTACGTTTTACGAAGATCATATTAGGTCTTGAATTTTTCGGTCCATGTTTGCCAAACTCTGCTACCACTGATATTCTGGATTTTTGTAACTTCTAGTAATACCGACCATGGAACAAATCTTCAAAATTGCAGTTTCACGTACAACCAGATAATTCTCTTTTGCTTATCCATCGCAAAATGATTGTGTAAGAGATCTTGATATCTTCTGATTCATCTCAACTTACAATGGGTTAAAATTTTGTGCTGCATAACCATTAGTGATTGCTTATTCCCTTCCTTTTTCCTTTCTTTTCTTTGGATTTTCTTGTCATTTTGTTGCTTGTGAATCTTGTTTCTCTATTGCCTCTTCCGCTTGTCCCCATCTTGTCATTTCTTCCATGTGTTCTTCTTCCTTATTGGTTCAGTATGTTTAGTTAAACTAGATGTGGTCTTCAAATCTTTCAAACCCTTGTCGTTTCTAGCATGCTCGCTTTTCTTTCCATGTGCTCATTACTGTTGTTCTTGTTATCAGAACTTTAGATCAGTATTTCTTTCTTTGTGTCATTGATCTTTCGGGTAAAGACCGGTCATTCTTTAGAAACTCATAATGTTCTTTCTTCTTTTTGTTCATATTCATCGCTTCTTACGCAAATACACATACAAATCTTGCATTGTTGAGTTGTCACTTCTATGGTGGACAAACGCTACATTAGTTAAATCTTAGAGCTTCAGGATGCAGATTTGTGCTTCATCTTGGATTTTCCTAATGGTCACCTGAAGACTGCTGGTGATCCTGGTTCTCTTACAAATTTGATCAACTTTTAAACATTAAGATTAATTTATTTTGACATGCTGCTCTTTAAGTGTAAATTTTCATGTCACTAGCACCTGTTGATAGCTTTAGGCCAAAAAGCTAATTCACAATGTGATGACAAAGAACTTGGAGTCGATGAATCATTCTGTGCCTCCACCCTCTGCTCACAAGCGAGCCTACTCACTCTGAAATGAATGCAGCTCAACAACCGTTTCGTCCTGAACGATCAATCCTTTTGAACACCTCCGGAGATGGAGAATGTGTGCAAAGTGGTGACATTGATGTGCGACCAAATGTTGCCGAGTCGAAGGATCAGGCAAGTTGCCTTTCGATGTCGCAGATTAAGTTATTTGATTTTTCTTTATATAAGTTCAGGTTCTTATTAGCTTCTGAACGCTACATCAGGCATCAACAAAGCTTCCCAGCACGGACTTTCTTTACGATTTATCTCATTCTAGTGGAGCCACCGGTAAGTAGGAGTTGACAATTATTTTCACTAATTTCTGGTTTTAATCATATCTTATGATTTATCATATTTTTTTTGCTTCAAGAGGATATGAGTTGGATCATGATTTTATGCTGTAATTATCATACTTCTCCATAGTAAACATTTGCATCCGGTATGATGTGCAGTTGAACCATTGAGCTTCTCACGTACAAATTGTGATGGACAACAATGATCCGTGCCATTGCAATGTTAACTTTTTTAGTTTCTCCTAAAAATTTCTTCATTAGCCCTCTTGTTGTTCTTGTAATTGAGTACAACATGAAGATTTAAGACCAATGTCAAAGTTATACATCTAAGTTTACATTGAGCATTTACAATTAGATTGATATGCAACAACTTGCAGACAACTAAGTGGCGAGAACACTATTACAAGCATACCGATGTCCAACTTAACTACAACCTTGATTATTGACCAATTCAGGAAGGGTATCCGATACATTTGATTTGCAAGCTCTAGCTATTATTTATGTTAGAGATTTATTGTGTTCTAGGTCTACATTGTTGTAGTCAAACTGTAGTTAAACCTTGTGTTTGTCACTGGAGAATGGGCCTCATGCTACTTGCATGAATGCCAACCCTCACAACTCTGTAACTCTCAATGTTCAAAGCACTCTAAAACCCCTTCTTTGTCAAACCCTCCAAACAGTGAATCCCAAAAGTCACACAATTGAACCCCCCAAGTTACCATAGTGAATGCTAACCCTCACAACTGTGCAACTCTCTAAAACTATCTAACTCTCAAACTACAAACCCTCTGAACACTCTAAATCCTCTAAATTAAACCCTCTAAACACTCTAAAAATTAAAAACCTTAAATATGGTCCTTTTGGGTTGAGCCTCAACATGGTCCATTAGGGTAAAGCCACCATTAGGGTTTGGACACAAGGGTTTAGCCACCGATAGGGTATGGCCAATAGGGTTTGGTTACTAGGGTTTGGCCACCATTTGTTTTGGCCATTAGGGTTTGGCGACGATGAGGGTTTCACCATTAGGGATTGACATTAGGGTATAGAGTTAACTCATAACCCGAACTGTTAACTGTAGGACTGGCAGTTAACAATAGGACTAGAATTCTTTGGGTGGTAGGGTTGATTCTTCCGGCTTAGTGAACACTCTTTTAACCCTAACTATTAGCTACACACTAAGGGTTCATTGTTGAGCCAAAGTGTTTGCTGTAAACGCAAACTGTTAACTACAAACCAGAAAAGACAAAGCGAAAACCAGAAAAGAGAAAGCAGAAACCCTACAATCTGCCATCATTGAAACACAAGATGGAAATGAAATTTTTAAGGAAAAGGTTAGCAACATCATAAATGCCACATCTAAATTCCATGATTTCATCAAAAATTTTATATGACAGTAGGAGTTCTTTGTCCAATAATGAGGACATTCTTTTTGGAGAGGATCAAGAACTGAACCATTTGGGTGAAGAAGCAAATCAGAATGTGCAATCAACTCCCAAGAGATTGAATCACCATTCTTCCATGAACCGGCAACAAATCAGTAGATGGTCAAAAGCAGAAACAAAGTTGTTCTACGCGGTACTTTGATCTTGTCACACCATGTTTCTTTTCAGTTTATATGTAATACACAAAAAGAGGAAAGCTGCAGCACATGTTTCTTTAAACTTGCTAGTGACAAATGAGCTCAAGATTTCACCCAGTTTGGTTGAATTTCTCTATCCCATGGCCTTAGTTTTTCTCCTATTCTTTTGTTCCACTCTTATGTTGTTCTTGTGCACTTCCATAGATTCTCATTTCATTCGTTACGTACCAAGCAGTCTATTCTGAATGTAGCATTCTGCCATCCAAATGGGGGATTTAGTTCCCCATTATACCCATTAGGTACCTTTGTGGTTTTTCTCCTTGGTTGTTTGGTGCACATCTCTTTGTGCTTTTTAGGATGTTACGATGGCTTCATCAGGTTGGAATCTTCCAAATCTCGTCTACATTAAAGTAGGATATTTGTGGACATTGAATAATTTATAGCAACCTTTTGTATGCTTCTTTTGATCATGAATCTTGACCATTTAATTTGAGTGCAATGGATGTTTCTCATTTTATCTAGCATTTGATAATGTAACTAGTGGGGTTCAGTAGGGTTTGGTTCGGTTAGTTTCGGTACGATTCAATTGGGTTCGGTTTGGTTGGGTAGAGTTAAAAAGGATGTATATAGGACTTATGCATCAGCTCAAAGTTTATGATAGTAACTACATGGAAAATTAAGTTAAGTTACACATGACAATCACTGTATTGAACACAAATTTAAGTTGTGCACTATCTGACACCCATAGATTGCCACAAGTAGCCTCTCACCATGCAACAAAAGAGCAGGGCAACAAACCTACATGTGATTATGTGATATGGATGAAGAGGGGAAAATAGTAGGGGCATGTTGATGCAAGTGAAGAGTAAACAAAGGTGAGTGGAAACGAGAAGGAAGAGAGGAAAAGGGACGGTTATATATTTTTCTGCTCAGTTGAGGATCCTATTTTGTTAAAGATAAGCATAGTATATTTTTTGTTATTATAGTTTCAATTGCTTCAAACATCAAAAAGTAGTGTTCATGTATAGTTGCTTTTGACAAACAGATGTTTATCGTAGGGCTGGTATGTAGTAGTAGAGGAAAACTTTTAAATATTAGCATAGTAGTTATTGATGACAAGGGCTGTGATACAAACACCATGAAACACAAGATGGAAATGAAATTTTTATGGAAAAGGTTTGCAACATCCGTAATGGATGGACACATCTTTTTAAACATATATAGGTTAATGTCCATCTCATTATCCATCGTCTTGTAAGAAGTTCTTCACAAAATGCCACATCTAAATTCCATGATTTGATCAAAAAATTTATATACCAGTACTAGTTCTTTGTCCCATAACGAGGAGGACATTTTTTTGGAGAGGATCAAGAAGTGAACCATTTGGGTGAAGAAGCAAATCAGAATGTGCAATCAACTCCCAAGAGATTGAATTGCCATTCTTACATGAACCGGCCACAAACTAGTAGATGGTCAAAAGCAGAAACAAAGTTGTTCTATGAGGTACTTTGATATTGTCACATCATGTTTCTTTTTAGTTTATTAATAAAAGCTTTCTTCAATGATTTTGAGTACGTTATGTTTATTAATGAATGCCATTCGATAGCGGTTCCTGAACTTTTCTACTAAATTGATTTAAGGGATTTTTCTTTGGCTTTCTTAAATAAGAGTTTTCTTTATAAAATTAGTATCACATTAAAGAGAGTTCTCTTTGGCATCTTACTGCAACTTTATTGGATGAGCATGAGAAGCTTTGTCATTTACCACGTTATTACTTTATCATACCTTGTTATGAAAATTTTGTAACCATGATTTGCTTACCTCTAGTATCCTTTGGATGATCATTAAAATCATGCATATCTTTCTCTTGTCTTTCTTATTTTATGGAACCTTTATTTTTATGGCTATAAGTTGGAATTGCCTTCCCTAACCTCATTTTCTGGTAGCTTTAGGCCTTTGGATACACTTCTTATTTCAATAGTAAAACCCATTTTCACGTAGTATTCGAACGTCAAAGAATTACCATCATTTTGGCTACGAAGACATCGGTCACACATGTCTCTTTTGAATTAATTATCGATAATAGTATTTTCTTTTATTACTCTAGTAGATATGGAATTTGAACACATTGATTTTAATGTAGCCAAAATTCTTTAACGATTATATATTAATGACTATCTTGATAAGAATGAGGTTGCCTTAGGGATTTCACGTTCAAAGAGCCTTACAACACATGGCTCTTTTGCTTCAATGGGGTTTGGTTCGGTTCGACTCGGTTTGCGATTTGGTTCGATTCAGTGCGATATGGTTTGGTTGGTCGGTATGGTGGGGTTTGGTTTTGTTCGAACAAACCCCATCGAGCCTAGCCAAACTTAGCCTATCCATGGTGATTGCTTCTTAGGATAGCTTTAGTGAGATTAATGGTCATTGAGGATCTGTTCGGGGTTGGTTTAGGTTTTATTTTGGATTAGTGGGGTTGGTTCATTCGGTGGGGTAAATTGTTTTGGATCGATTCGGTTCGGATCGGTTTAGTTCGATTTTGAACATTAGGGTTTGGCCACCATTAGGGTTTTCAGATTACGGTATTGAGTTAACTCGAAATCCAAACTATTAACTATAGGACTAGTAGTTAACAATAGGACTCAAAATCTCTGGGTTCTCGGGTTGATTCCTAGGGTGTAGTGTACACTTTAAATCCCGACTGTTAACTATCGGAGTGGCAGCTAAAAATAGGATTGTACATCTAGGGTTCTAGGGTTGACTCTTCGGGCTTAGTGAACACTCTTTTAACCCCAACTGTTAACTACAGACGAAGGGTTCGTTGTTCGGGCCGGGTCGGGTCGGGTCGGTTCGGTTCGGTTCGATTTGGTTCGGTGGGGTTCGGTTTGGTTCGGTTCGATGGTGTTCGGTGGGATTCGGTTTGGTTCGATAGGGTTCGGTTCTGTTCAGTGGGGTTTGGTTCGGTTCGGTAAAGTGGGGTTCGATTTTGTTCGATCTGGTTCAGTGGGGTTCGATTCGGTATGGTTCGGTTCGATACTATTTGATTCGATTCGATAGGGTTCGGATCGGTTCGGTGGCGTTCGGTCGATGGGGTTGATAAGTGGGGCTTGATTCGGTTTCGTTTGGATTACGATCGGTTGGTTCATTTGGTTTAATTGATGTGATTAGGTTTGGTTTGGTAAGGTTTGTTTGATTCGATTCAATTGGTCGGTTTGGTTGTGAGTTTGGTTCATTCTGGGCTTGGTTTGTTTAGTAAGGTGGGGTTCGGTTTGTTCGGTATGATTTGGTTCACTATGGATCGGTTCGGTTTGGTTTGATTAGGTTTGGTTGGTTGAATATTCGATTCGGTTGGGTTCGATTGGGTTCGATTGGTAACGATTGATTTTGACCATCATCGGTCTATTTCGGGTGGTATCAACCGAGGGAGAAAGAATAAGAGGGAGTGGAAGAAGAGGGAGAAGATGAAAATTATTAGATCTAGCGTTGGTCTTCCCCGCGGGCGATTTCTTCTCCCTGCGCGATAAGAAAAAACGTATACTCCTGTAGGAAGAAGTAAAGAAGCGACGTCGACCGCCCTTTTTTAATTTTCTTTTGAATTATACCGGTTTGGTTCGATTCGGTTGGGTTGGGTTGTTGGTTTGGGTCGTTCGGTTCGGTTGATTTGGTTCGGTTGGGTTTGTTGGTTCGATGGTTGGTGATTGTTTGGTTCGATAGGTTGGTTTTGTTCTGGGTTTGGTTGATTCGATAAAGTGGGGTTGATTTTGTTCGATCTGGTTGTGGTTCGATTCGGTATGGTATCGATACTATTTGATTCGATTCGATATGGATGGTTTGATTGATCGATGGGGTTGATGGCTTGATTGGTTGATTTCGTTTGGTTTGATTGATCGGTTGAGTGGGATTGATTTTCGTTTGGTTTGATTCATCGGTTGGTTTATTTGGTTTAATTGATGTGATTGGTTTGGTTTGGTAAGGTTTGTTTTGGATTCGATTGATTGGGGTCGGTTTGTTCGGTGAGTTTGGTTCATTTCGGTGGGCTTCGGTTTGTTTAGTAAGGTGGGGTTCGGTTTCGTTCGGTATGATTTGGTTCACTGTGGATCGGTTCGGTTTGGTTTGGTTAGGTTTTGGTTCGGTTCGGAACAGGTCGATTCGGTTGGGTTCGATTGGGTTCAGTCTGGGAATGATTGATTTCGACCATCATTGGTCTATTTCGGGTGGTATCAACCGAGGGAGAAAGAATAAGAGGGAGTCGAAGAAGAGGGAGAAGATGGACATTATTAGATCTAGTGTTGGTCTTCCATGATTTCTTCTCCTGCGGTTAAACGTATACTCTGTAGGAAGAAGTAAAGCGGCGTCGAACCCTTTTCTTAATTTTATTTTGAATTATATCGGTTTGTCGGTTGGGTCGGTTGATTCGGTTGATTGTGTCGGTTTGATTAGGTTTGGTTGATTCGGTTCGATTCGGTTGGGTTCGATTGGTTCGATCGTAACGATTGATTTCGACCATCATCTATTTGGTGGTATCAACCGAGGAGAAAGAATAAGAGAGTCGAAGAGGAGAAGATGAAAATTATTAGATCTAGTGTTGGTCTTCCCATGACTTCTTCTCCTGCGTGGTTAGAAAACTATACTCTGTAGGAAGAAGTAAAATCCGTCGACCCCTTTTTAATTTTATTTTGAATTATATCGGTTTTCGGGTCGTGGTCGTTGATTGATTCGGTTTGGTTCATTTCGGTGGGCTTCGGTTTGTTTAGTAAGGTGGGGTTCGGTATGATTTGGTTCATTATGGATCGGTTCGGTTTGTTTTGATTAGGTTTGGTTGGTTGGCTCGATTCGGTTGGGTTCGATTGGGTTCGGTCTGGTAACGATTGATTTCGAGCATCATCGGTCTATTTCGGGTGGTATCAATCGTGGGAGAAAGAATAAGAGGGAGTCGAAGAAGAGGGAGAAGATGAAAATTATTAGTTCTAGTGTTGGTCTTCCCCGCGGGCGATTTCTTCTCCCTGCGCGGTTAGAAAAAACGTATACTCCTGTATGAAGAAGTAAAGAAGCGATGTGGACCCCCTTTTTTTAATTTTATTTTGAATTATATCGGTTGGTTGAATTGGTCGGGTGGTCGGTCGGTTTGATTAGGTTTGGTTGATTCGGGCTGTTGATTCGTTGGGTTCGATTGGGTTCGGTTAGTGATTGATTTCGACCATCATCTCTATTTGGTGGTATCAGAGGAGAAAGAATAAGAGGGAGTCGAAGAAGAGGGAGAAGATGGAAATTATTAGATCTAGTGTTGGTCTTTCCTGCGGGCGATTTCTTCTCCCTGCGCGGTTAGAAAAAACGTATACTCCTGTAGGAAGAAGTAAAGAAGCGACGTTGACCCCCTTTTTTTAATTTTATTTTGAATTATATCGGTTTGGTTCGGTTCGGTTCGGCTCGGTTCGGTTTGGTTCGGTTCGGTTCGGTAAAGTGGGTTTCGATTTTGTTCGGTATGGTTCGGTTCGATACTATTTGATTCGATTCGATAGAGTTGATGGGTTGATCGGGGGTTGATTTGGTTAGTTCGTTGGTTTGATTCTCGATTCGGTTCATTTCGGTTTAATTGATGTGATTCGGTTTGGTTTGGTAAGGTTCGTTTGATTCGATTCAATTGGGGTCGGTTTGGTTGGTGGGTTTGGTTCATTCGGTGGGCTTGGTTTGTTTAGTAAGGTGGGGTTCGGTTTAGATTCGGTATGATTTGGTTCACTATGGATCGGTTCGGTTTGGTTTGATTAGGTTTGGTTGGTTGGGCTATTCGATTCGGTTGGGTTCGATTGGGTTCGATCGGTAACGATTGATTTCGACCATCATCGGTCTATTTGTGGTATCGAGGGAGAAAGAATAAGAGAGTCGAAGAGGAGAAGATGGAAATTATTAGATCTAGTGTTGGTCTTCCCATGCGATTTCTTCTCCTGCGGTTAGAAAAACGTATACTCTAGGAAGAAGTAAAGCGTCGACCCCTTTTTAATTTTATTTTGAATTATATCGGTTGTCGGTTGGTGGTCGGTTGATTCGTCGTCGGGTCGGGTCGGTTCGTCGGGTCGGTTTGATTAGGTTTGGTTCGGTTGAGCTTTCGATTCGGTTGGGTTCGATTGGGTTCGATCAGTAACGATTGATTTCGACCATCATCCTATTTGTGGTATCAGAGGAGAAAGAATAAGAGAGAGAAGAGAGAGAAGATGGAAATTATTAGATCTAGTGTTGGTCTTCCCGGATTTCTTCTCCTGCGGTTAAACGTATACTCAGGAAGAAGTAAAGCGTCGACCCCTTTTTAATTTTATTTTGAATTATATCGGTTGGGTCGGTGTCGGTTGTCGTTTGGTCGTTGATTCGGTTCGGTTGGTCGGTGGTCGTCGGGTTGATTCGGTTGGTGGTCGGTTTGATTAGGTTTGGTTCGGTTCGGAGTTCGATTCGGTTGGGTTCGATTGGGTTCGATCGTAACGATTGATTTCGACCATCATCGGTCTATTTGGGTGGTATCGAGGGAGAAAGAATAAGAGGAGTCGAAGAGGAGAAGATGGAAATTATTAGATCTAGTGTTGGTCTTCCCATGATTTCTTCTCCTGCGGTTAGAAAAACGTATACTCTGTAGGAAGAAGTAAAGCGGCGTCGACCCCTTTTTAATTTTATTTTGAATTATATCGGTTTGGTTGGTTGTTGGTCGGTTGGGTCGGTGTCGATTCGGTTTGGGTGTTGGTTCGGTTCGATTTGGTTCGGTGGTTGGTCGATGGTTCGGTTGGATTGGTTTTGGTTCGATAGGGTTCGGTTTTGATTGATGGGGTTTGGTTGATTCGGTAAAGTGGTGTTCGATTTTGTTCGATCGGTTGATGGGGTTCGATTGGTATGGTTGATTTGATACTATTTGATTGATTCGATGGTGTTCGATCGTGGCGTTCGGTCGATGGGGTTGGAAGTGGGGCTTGATTGATTCTTGTTTGGTTTGATTCGATCGGTTGATTCTTTGGTTTAATTGAATGTGATTCGGTTTGGTTTGGTAAGGTTTGTTTGATTCAATTCAATTTGGGTCGGTTTGGTTGGTGTTTGGTTCATTTGTGGGCTTCGGTTTGTTTAGTAAGGTGGGGTTCGGTTTGATTCGGTATGATTTGGTTCACTATGGATCGGTTTGGTTTGATTAGGTTTGGTTGGTTCGGAGCTTTCGATTCGGTTGGGTTCGATTGGGTTCGATCGTAACGATTGATTTCGACCATCGGTCTATTTGTGGTATCGAGGGAGAAAGAATAAGAGAGTCGAAGAAGAGAGAGAAGATGGAAATTATTAGATCTAGTGTTGGTCTTCCCTGCGGGCGATTTCTTCTCCCTGCGCTGTTAGAAAAAATGTATACTCTTGTAGGAAGAAGTAAAGAAGCCACGTGGGCCCCCTTTTTTTAATTTTATTTTGAATTATATCGGTTCGGGTCGGGTCGGGTTGGTCGGTTGGTTGGTCGGTTCGGTTTCGATTCGGTTGGTTGGTTGGTTGTTGATTGGGTTGATCGGTAACGATTGATTTCGACCATCATCGGTCTATTTGGTGGTATCGAGGAGAAAGAATAAGAGGAGTCGAAGAAGAGGAGATCTAGTGTTGGTCTTCCATGGCGATTTCTTCTCCTACGGTTAGAAAAACGTATACTCTGTAGGAAGAAGTAAAGCGTCGACCCCTTTTTAATTTTATTTTGAATTATATCGGTTGGTGTTGTCGGGTCGGTTTTGTTTTGTTCGGTTTGATTAGGTTTGGTTCGGTTGGGCTTCGATTCGGTTGGGTTCGATTGGGTTCGATCGTAACGATTGATTTCGACCATCATCGACTATTTGTGGTATCGAGGGAGAAAGAATAAGAGGAGTCGAAGAAGAGGAGAAGATGGAAATTATTAGATCTAGTGTTGGTCTTCCCATGATTTCTTCTCCTGCGGTTAGAAAAACGTATACTCTGTAGGAAGAAAGAAGCGGCGTCGACCTTTTTTAATTTTATTTTGAATTATATCGGTTGTCGGTTGTTGGTCGGGTCGTTCGGTTGATTGATTCGGTTGGTTCATTCGGTTGGTGGTCGGTTCGGTTGGTTGATTCGGTTGGTTGATAGTGGGGCTTGATTCGGTTCGGTTCCATTTGGTTCGATTCTGATCGGTTTGGTTCATTTATGTTTAATTCAATGTGATTCGGTTTGGTTTGGTAAGGTTCGTTTCGGTTCGATTCAATTGGGTCGGTAGGGTTTGGTTCATTTCGGTGGGCTTCGGTTTGTTTAGTAAGGTGGGGTTCGATGTCATTCGATATGATTTGGTTTACTATGGATCGGTTTGGTTTGATTAGGTTTGGTTGGTTGGGCTCGATTGATTCGGTTGGGTTCGATTGGGTTCGATCTGGTAACGATTGATTTCGACCATCATCGGTTTATTTGTGGTATCGGAGGAGAAAGAATAAGAGGGAGTCGAAGAAGAGGGAGAAGATGGAAATTATTAGATCTAGTGTTGGTCTTCCCCGCGGGCGATTTCTTCTCCTTGCGCGGTTAGAAAAAACGTATACTCCTGTAGGAAGAAGTAAAGAAGCGACGTTGACCCCCTTTTTTTAATTTTATTTTGAATTATATCGGTTCGGTTGGTCGGGTCGGTTGGTCGTTTGATTGGTCGGTTCGGTTCGGTTGGTTTGATTAGGTTTGGTTGGTTGGGCTGTTCGATTTGGTTGGGTTCGATTGGGTTCGATCGGTAACGATTGATTTCGACCATCATCGGTCTAGTGGTATCGACAGGGAAGAAGATGGAAATTATTAGATCTAGTGTTGGTCTTCCTGGCGATTTCTTCTCCTCGGTTAGAAAAACGTATACTCTGAGGAAGTAAAGCGGCGTCGACCCCTTTTTAATTTTATTTTGAATTATATCGGTTGGTCGGGTGTTGGGTCGTTGGTCGGTCGGTCGGGTCGGTCGGTTGGTCGGGTCGGTTCGGTTCGGTTGGTCGGGTCGGTTCGATTAGGCTATTCGATTCGGTTGGGTTCGATTGGGTTCGATCGGTAACGATTGATTTCGACCATCATCTTATTTTGGGTGGTATCAATCGAGGAGAAAGAATAAGAGGAGTCGAAAGAGGAGAAGATGGAAATTATTAGATCTAGTGTTGGTCTTCCCATGACGATTTCTTCTCCTGCGGTTAGAAAACGTATACTCTGTAGGAAGAAGTAAAGCGTCGACCCCTTTTTTAATTTTATTTTGAATTATATCGGTTGGTTCGGTTGTTTCGGTTCGTTTGATTCGGTTGGTTCGTTGATTCGGTTGATTCGGTTCGGTTCGGTTGATTCGGTTGATTCGGTTGGTCGGGTCGGTCTCGGTTCGATGGATAGTCCCATTTTAATACAATTCGGTTTTACCAACATGTTCTATTCTTTTCTCTTTTAACAAATGCTTTGAAATGAATTGTTATCAACTTATTTTTCTTTCTAGATGTCGACAAGTAGGCAAGTTCCAACTTAGAAGAGTCAACAAGAGGGAATTATCATCTCCTTTATTCATCCGCTCCATTCTTGGTCCTCTGGGATCCTTTTGAGATAACGAACCCTTCTGAACAAGCGAAGATCGATGCACCTATGGACAATCCTTTGCATTCATCAATCATAACGTCATCGTCATGATGGTGTTCGAATAGATCATCGAGAGGTGGCGAAGATGTAAACTTTGTATCGTGTCCTCTAGTGTTTTATCGTGAACTTCTAATTTGGATATTCTTTGCTATTGTGATGCATTAGAATTCTTGAAACTTTCAATACTAATTTTCTTGCACCTTTTTATGTGGCAATCCTCCTTGAAGTGTGATTATCGTTCAAATTTTGCTACTTTGTCATTGAATTTTCTCTTTTCTTCTTTACATACATTTGTAGAGTTGGTTAATTTCATCGATACACTTGGATTAGGAGACATCACAAGCAATGGTTCTCTTTTGTAATAGTGCCATTGACAGTCTCTTTTGATAAGGGTCCTTATTGACAAGACTTCTTAGATGCTTCATCGGTGGACAGATGTTGACTCATTTGTTCGATGACTTGGCCTTAGTGGAGTTTTCGATACTTCTAACCTTAAGTTGTTGATGACATTTAAACTTCTTGACCAAGTAATCGATATCTCTTATCCTAGATGGATTGTGTATGGTAATTTTATTTGATCACATTTTATGAGGTATGGCGATAGCCAAGTGTGACCAAATTGAAGTCAAAGAGGGAGAAATGAAATTGAAAAGACTCGGGTGAAAGCCTTTTGAGAAACGATTCTTGTAGAGAATTCACCTAAAGAGGTTTCCTCATGCCACAAGGTGAAGGAGAAGGCAAGGTAAATGAACTTCGTCTTACCTAATGTTATCACAAACTCATCTGTTGGAAGAATGAATGATCGATAATTCATTATCGGTTCGGTTGATCTTGATGATGTATTTTATATGTACGGTGATAAAGAATGCATGTGAGCATCCTTGTGCATACACTTTTAAAATGCTCATGGAAATTCGTTCGAATAATTGTTTTAGGTAATGAAATCCTAGTTAGAAAAGGAGATTGTTCGAATAATTTTGGTGTGCTATCTATCTAGTTGCTAATTTCGAATCCTTTTCATGTACTTTTCATTGACTACATTTTCATTCGGTGGTGGTAGCGGGTTTTGACACAATGTGACAAACATGTCATGTTATCACGGATACTATTCGGAATGAAGGCAATTGTTGAGAACACAAACCTTAGTCTAGCTCGGATCAAATATTTTGTCCTCTGAATTGAATGCTACCCAACAACCTCTTCTTGTAGCAAAAGAATTTGCAGCCTCAATTTTGGACTAAAGTCTCATTATTGGATGGTGATTTGCAAGCTTTTCGATAATCGACCGGTGGTATTGAGCGATTATTTTCCTTGAAGTGCAATTCCTAGTTTCATGTTTACATTGTAGCTTATCTTTTGTGACTGGATTCATTTTAGGAGATGACAATGCTTTCGGTTGAATCACTTGATGAATTTTCTTCTCAATAACACCATTGTAAGTAGAGATCCAGATAGTTTTGCAAAATATTCAATGTTTATGAGAATTAGATATAAATCCAACCCATGCAAGTTGGATAACATCATATTTTTCTTGACATATTCCCATTTTTCATACAATTCAGGTTTTTTTACCAACATGTTCTATTCTTTTCTCCTTTGTCATTAGAATGCTTTGAGATGAATTGTTTTCAACTTATTTTTCTTTCTAGATGTCGACAAGTAGGCAAGTTCCAACAAAGAGTCACAAAAAGGGAGCTGCTCTATCTCCTTTATTCATCCTGCTGCTTCCATTCGGTCCTTCTCCCATGGGATCCTTTTGAGATAACGAACCCTTCTTATGAACAAGCGATCGATGTACCTATGGACAATCCTTTGCATTCATCAATCATAACCTCGATGAAGGTGTTGAATAGATCATCGAGAGGTGGGCGAAGAGGTAAACTTTGTATCTTGTCCTCTAGTGTTTTATCAGCAGAACTTCTAATTTGGATATTCTGTTTGCTATTGTTGCATTAGGAATTCGCTGAAACTTTCAATACTAATTTTCTTCCAATTTTTATTTAGCAATCCTCCTTGAGGTCTGCAATCAGTTAGGCTTGAATATGTAAATGCAGACAATACATTTCAGTCATCAGGTTTGGAGCATAAAGGTTCAAGACAGAGTTTTGAAAATTCTCTTATACACCAAATCATATTTTCTTAATCTAAATACTGGTAGGAACTTGTACAAGTATTGTTGCTTGAAACATGAGTGAGAGAAAGTATGAAAGGAAGCAAATTAATTATTGAATTTAATGGCTTTCGTGTGATGGATGAAGTCATAATAATGAGTGGTGGCAAGTATAAGTGAGAAACATTTAGAAAAGTGCTTTAGACTGGCCTTTAGCATGTCATTAGTAGCCTTCCAGATTGTGCCAAATTAACTTGCTTATGTTACCTTTGAATTTATGTTTGAAGATATGCAGTGGGGCATGCTTGGAGCTCTAATCGAGCTTGTAACAGTACTCGGTATACTAGTCTTTGTGATTGTTTATTCATGTGCATGAGTGACATTTGTGGTTTTTCAACTTAGTTGTTGGGCACATCTCTTTGTGGTTTTAGGATCCTTTCTTTTACGCTTCTATCTGGACTTGCTCATGGATTTTCAAGTGAATGGTTGTATCTACAAGCTGTACTAAATGCATAAATTTTGAGTTTTCTCGATGAAATTTTATGTACTTAAAAGGATGTATATAGGACTTATGCATCAGCTCAAAGTTTATGATAGTAACTACATGGAAAATTAAGTTAAGTTACATGACAATCACTGTATTGAACACAAATTTAAGTTGTGCACTATCGACACCCATAGATTGCCACAGTAGCCTCTCACCATGCAACAAAAGAGCATGGCAACAAACCTACATGTGATTATGTGATATGGATGAAGAGGGAAAATAGTAGGGGCATGTTGATGCAAGTGAAGAGTAAACAAAGGTGAGTGGAAGCGAGAAGGAAGGGAGGAAAAGGGCGGTTATATATTTTCTGCTCGGTTGAGGATCCTATTTTGTTAAAGATAAGCATAGTATATTTTTGTTACTATAGTTTCAATGGCTTCAAACATCAAAAGTAGTGTTCATGTATAGTTGCTTTTGACAAACAGATGTTTATCGTAGGGCTGGTATGTAGTAGTAGAGGAAAACTTTTAAATATTAGCATAGTAGTTATTGATGACAAGGGCTGTGATACAAACACCATGAAACACAAGATGGAAATGAAATTTTTTGGAAAAGGTTTGCAACATCCGTAATGGATGGACACATCTTTTAAACATATATAGGTTAATGTCCATCTCATTATCCATCGTCTTGTAAGAAGTTCTTCACAAATGCCACATCTAAATTCCATGATTTGATCAAAAATTTATATACCAGTACTAGTTCTTTGTCCCATAACGAGGACATTTTTTGGAGAGGATCAAGAAGTGAACCATTTGGGTGAAGAAGATCAGAATGTGCAATCAACTCCCAAGAGATTGAATTGCCATTCTTACATGAACCGACAAACTAGTAGATGGTCAAAAGCAGAAACAAAGTTGTTCTATGAGGTACTTTGATATTGTCACACCATGTTTCTTTTAGTTTATTAATAAAGCTTTCTTCAATGATTTTGAGTCTATGTTTATTAATGAATGCCATTCGATAGCGGTTCGAACTTTTCTACTAAATTGATTTAAGATTTTCTTTGGCTTTCTTAAATAAGAGTTTTCTTTATAAAATTAGTATCACATTGAGAGTTCTCTTTGGCATCTTACTACAACTTTATTGGATGAGCATGAGAAGCTGTTTACCACGAGTTATTACTTTATTGGATGAGCATGAAGGTAGACATGTTTCTTTAAACTTGCTAGTGACAAATGAGCTCAAGATTTCGATTTGGTTGAATTTCTATGGCCTTAGTTTTCTGCTATTCTTTTGTTCCTCTTATGTTGTGTTTGTGCACTTCCATAGATTCTCATTTCATTCATTCTAAGGTCTATTTTGAATGTAGCATTCGCCATCCAAATGGGGGTTTAGTTCCTATTATACCCATTAGGTACCTTTGTGGATCATGTTTCGATCTTTACATTTGTACCTTGGTTTTCTAAGGAGTTGCATCTGAAGTCGAAAGCATGCTTGTTCACATCGGTTCGAGTGAGATTATTCTTTAAACCCTCATTCATGTGTTTCTTGTAGATATGCAAACTCAACCCAGCATGAGTGGATTTCTGTTCATTGATAGGTATTTGAAGCCCATTATGGAAAATTCGAGGGATAAGCAAGAAAACTTGTGACACAATCTCGAAGTCTCCTACTACAATGACATGCTAAAGGTGAAAAGAACTCTTTAAAATGTTTCTCACTTCTGCACCACTCATTATTTTGAGGTTCATCCATCATTACCAAAACCATTAGATTCAACAAATAATTACCCTAACTTTGTCCTGTTTTTCATTGAGAAGTGAACACTCTTTTAACCCTAACTATTAACTAAACGATTGAAAATTTAGGGTTCTAGGGTTCATTGTTTGGTTAGTGAACACGCTTTTAACCCTAACGTTCAATAGGATTGCAAATTTAGGGTTCTAGGGTTGATTGTTCAGTTAGTGTTCACTCTTTTAACACCGTTAGGATAGGACTAGAAATTTAGGGTTCTAGGGTTCATTCGTTGGCCTTAGTATTCACTCTTTTAACCCTAACTATTAACTATCGATTGAAAATTGGTGTTCTTGGTCATTAGATTGCGGTTAGGAGTTGCTTCAAATTCATGGAGTCTCGGATGTTTGATTTTGTGTCTAATTTTTATATCAACTATGTTCTCATCACCACATCGAGCTTAGTCTCTTGCGATGCAATGTGAGGCTTGTTACACTTGAACAGAATTGACACATTAGTTGATAGGACATTGTTGTCAAATTAGGTTTTCGCTTTGGTTCAATTCGACTCATATTCCTTTCGTGTTTACGATCTCGATTATGGTGCGGGTTTGAAACAATGTGATCGGACATCGTGGAATTTTGGAAGGGACACTAGAGCAAGTATGTATGGACCACTTGTTTGAGGTAATTATATTTGTTAGATTACCATGTGGATTGTGCACTCTCTTGCTAGTTCTCTAACACATTATCCGTGGATCGGCATTTTCCTTCATTATCGTTCTCACATTATGTTCTTTCAAAATAAAGCGGACGATCGCCCTTTTCTTTGTTTTTATTATGTGAAAGCAATGTATTTCTGTTCGATTAGCTTTCATTACAATTAAATGTCTTCCATATCGTTTGGTGAGTGTCTTTTCTTCGATTTAATTTGATCTTTTAGTTCTAGTTTTGTTCATTTTGATTCGGTTAATAAGTTGTTCTACTTTTCTTTATTTGTTAGTTATGGTGACATAAGTTTGGATTTGATTATATAGTCTATTTATGCTAGAGGAAGATGGCCTCCATATATTTTTCACTTTGATTGGATGGATCCGAGGAAGTAGTTTGGAAGAGGTAAAGTTGTTTTATACTTCAAAATTTACTTTACATATTTTTATTCTTTATATCAAAATTAGTAACATGCCTATTGTCATAAACCCTTATGTTTCCTCTGGTTAAATTCTTCTTTGAACTTGGATAAATTAATTGTGTGGGAGGTGATTGATAGATCTCGTATAGTTAGGTTGGTTTATGTAGATTGATCTATCACCACTTGAATCGATCTTGATTGGTTGGGTTCTTGGGTTCGATTGGGTTCGATCGTAGCGATTGATTTTGACCATCATCGGTCTATTTGGTGGTATCGGGAGGAGAAAGAATAAGAGGAGTCGAAGAAGAGGAGAAGATGGAAATTATTAGATCTAGTGTTGGTCTTCCCATGCGATTTCTTCTCTGCGGTTAGAAAAACGTATACTCTGTAGGAAGAAGTAAAGAAGCGTCGACCTTTTTAATTTTATTTTGAATTATATCGGTTTGGTTCGATTGGTTTGGTCGGGTCGGTGGTTGATTGGTTTTGGGTCGGGTCGGTTGATTCGTTTGATTCGATGGTTGATTGGGATTCGGTTTGGTTCGATAGGGTTGGTTTTGTTGATTGGGTTTGGTTGGTTCGGTAGTGGGGTTGATTTTGTTGATCGGTTTTGAGGTTCGATTGGTATCGTTGGTTCGATACTATTTGATTCGATTCGAGTTGGATCGATTGGTGGGTTCGGTCGAGGGGAGAAGTGGGGCTTGATTCTTGGTTCCTTTGGTTTGATTCTTTCTTTTGGTTTAATTAATGTGATTGGTTTGGTTTGGTAAGGTTGTTTGGTTCGATTCAATTGGTCGGTTTTGTTCGGTGAGGTTTGGTTCATTCGTTGGGCTTGGTTTGTTTAGTAAGGTGGGGTTCGGTTTCGTTCGGTATGATTTGGTTCACTATGGATCGGTTCGGTTTGGTTTGATTAGGTTTGGTTGGGGATTCGATTCGGTTGGGTTCGATTGGGTTCGATCAGTAACGATTGATTTTGACCATCATCTATTTTGGTGGTATCGAGGGAGAAAGAATAAGAGAGTCGAAGAAGAGGAGAAGATGGAAATTATTAGATCTAGTGTTGGTCTTCCATGCGGGCGATTTCTTCTCCTGCGCGGTTAGAAAACGTATACTCTGTAGGAAGAAGTAAAGAAGCGTCGACCCCTTTTTTTAATTTTATTTTGAATTATATCGGTTGGCGGGTCGGGTCTTTCGCGTCGGTTGGTCGGTTCGGTGGTCGTCGGTTCGGTTCGGTTGGTTGATTCGGTTGTGTCGGTTTGATTAGGTTTGGTTGGTTGGGCTATTCGATTCGGTTGGGTTCGATTGGGTTCGATCGTAACGATTGATTTCGACCATCATCGGTCTATTTGTGGTATCGGAGGGGAAAGAGTCGAAGAGGGAGATGATGGAAATTATTAGATCTAGTGTTGGTCTTCCCCGCGGGCGATTTCTTCTCCCTATGTGGTTAGAAAAATCGTATACTCCTGTAGGAAGAAGTAAAGAAGCGACGTCGACCCCCTTTTTTTAATTTTATTTTGAATTATATCGGTTCGGTTGGGTTGGGTTGGGTTGGGTTGGGTCGGTTCGGTTCGGGTCGGTTCGGTTCGGTAGGGTTTGGTTCATTTCGGTGGGCTTCGGTTTGTTTAGTAAGGTGGGGTTCGGTTTCGTTCGGTATGATTTGGTTCACTATGGATCGGTTCGGTTTGGTTTGATTAGGTTTCGTTCGGTTGGGCTCGATTCGGTTGGGTTCGATTGGGTTCATCGTGATTGATTTCGACCATCATCGGTCTATTTGTGGTATCAGAGGGAGAAAGAATAAGAGAGTCGAAGAAGGAGAAGATGGAAATTATTAGATCTAGTGTTGGTCTTCCCCGCGTGCGATTTCTTCTCCTGCGGTTAGAAAAATGTATACTCTGTGGGAAGTAAAGAAGCGGCGTGGACTTTTTAATTTTATTTTGAATTAGGTTCGGTTGGGTGGTCGAATTGTCGGTCGTTGATTCGTTTAGTTCGGTTCGGGTCGTTGTTGTCGGTTGATTCGGTTGATTCGTTGGGTTGGTCGGTTTGATTCGGTTGGTTCGTTTGGTGGCTTGGTTTGTTTAGTAAGGTGGGGTTGGTTTGATTCGGTATGATTTGGTTCACTGGATGGTTTGATTCGGTGGTCTTGGTTGGTCGTTGATTCGGTTCGGGTCGGTTTGATTAGGTTTGGTTGGTTTGGGCTGATCGATTCGGTTGGGTTCGATTGGGTTCGATCGTAACGATTGATTTCGACCATCATCGGTCTATTTGGTGGTATCGAGGGAGAAAGAATAAGAGAGTCGAAGAAGAGGGAGATGGAAATTATTAGATCTAGTGTTGGTCTTCCCAGCGATTTCTTCTCCTGCGTTAGAAAAACGTATACTCTGTAGGAAGAAGTAAAGAAGCGTCGACCCCTTTTTAATTTTATTTTGAATTATATCGGTTGGTTGGTTGTTGGTTCTTGATTCGGGTCGGTCGGTTGTCGGTTGGTTCGGTCGGTTGGTTGTCGGGTCGGGTCGGTCATTCGGTTGGTTGGTTCGGTTGTGGTCGGTTGATTCGGTTGGTATTGGTTTGATTAGTATGGTGGGTTTCGGTTTGTTTAGTAAGGTGGGTTTCAGTTTGTTTAGTAAGGTGGGTTTCGGTTTCGTTCGGTATGATTTGGTTCACTATGGATCGGTTCGGTTTGGTTTGATTAGGGTTGGTTCGGTTGATTCGATTCGGTTGGGTTCGATTGGGTTCGATCAGTAACGATTGATTTGACCATCATCGGTCTATTTGTGGTATCAAAGGGAGAAAGAATAAGAGGAGTCGAAGAAGAGGAGAAGATGGAAATTATTAGATCTAGTGTTGGTCTTCCCATGATTTCTTCTCCTGCGGTTAGAAAAACGTATACTCTGTAGGAAGAAGTAAAGCGGCGTCGACCCTTTTAATTTTATTTTGAATTATCGGTTTTATCGATTCGGTTGTTGTCGGGTCGGTTCGGGTTTTGGGTCGGGTGGTTCGGTTGATTCGATTTGGTTGATGGTTCGGTTTGCTTGGTTCGATGGGGTTCGGTGGGATTCGGTTTGGTTCGATAGGGTTCGGTTTTGTTGATTGGGTTTGGTTGATTCGATCATGGGTTCGATTTGTTCGATCTGGTTAGTGAGGTTCGATTCGGTATGGTTGGTTCGATCTATTTGATTGAATCGATAGGGTTGGATCGGTTCGTTGGGTTGGTCGATGGGGTTGAAGTGGGGCTTGATTCGGTTCGTTTCGTTTGGTTGATTCGGATCGGTTCATTTCGGTTTAATTATTGATTCGGTTTGGTTTGGTAAGGTTTGTTTGATTCGATTCAATTGTTGGTTTTTGTTCGGTGGGTTTGGTTCATTCGGTGGGCTTGGTTTGTTTAGTAAGGTGGGGTTGGTTCGTTCGGTATGATTTGGTTCACTATGGATCGGTTCGGTTTGGTTTGATTAGGTTTGGTTCGGTTCGGAACTGTTCGATTCGGTTGGGTTCGATTGGGTTCAGTCTGGTAACGATTGATTTTGACCATCATCGGTCTATTTCGGGTGGTATCAACCGAGGGAGAAAGAATAAGAGGGAGTCGAAGAAGAGGGAGAAGATGGAAATTATTAGATCTAGTGTTGGTCTTCCCCGCGGGCGATTTCTTCTCCTGCGGTAAAAACGTATACTCTGTAGGAAGAAGTAAAGAAGCGTCGACCCCCTTTTTTTAATTTTATTTTGAATTATATCGGTTCGGGTCGGGTCGGGTCGGTTCTGATTGTTGGTCGGGTCGGGTTTGGTTTCTCGGTTCGGTTCGGTTGATTCTTGTCGGGTCGTTGGTCGGTTCGGTTCGGTTGTCGGTTTGATTAGGTTTGGTTGGTTGAGCATTCGATTCGGTTGGGTTCGATTGGGTTCGATCTGGTAACGATTGATTTCGACCATCATCGGTCTATTGTGGTATCGGAGGGAGAAAGAATAAGAGGGAGTCGAAGAAGAGGGAGAAGATGGAAATTATTAGATCTAGTGTTGGTCTTCCGATTTCTTCTCCTGTGGTTAGAAAAACGTATACTCTGTAGGAAGAAGTAAAGCGGCGTCGACCCTTTTTAATTTTATTTTGAATTATATCGGTTCGGTTGTTCTTGTTCGGGTTGGTTGATTGGTTGGTTCTGATTCGGGTCTTGGTCGGTTCGTTTCGGTTTGGTTCATTTCGGTGGGCTTGGTTTGTTTAGTAAGGTGGGGTTCGGTTTCGTTCGGTATGATTTGGTTCATAATGGATCGGTTTGGTTTGATTAGGTTTGGTTGGTTGGGCTTGATTCGGTTGGGTTCGATTGGGTTCGATCGGTAACGATTGATTTCGACCATCGGTCTATTTTGGTATCGGAGGGAGAAAGAATAAGAGAGAGTCGAAGAAGAGAGAGAAGATGGAAATTATTAGATCTAGTGTTGGTCTTCCCCGCGTGCGATTTCTTCTCCCTGCGCGGTTAGAAAAAATGTATACTCTTGTGGGAAGAAGTAAAGAAGCGACGTGGACCCCCTTTTTTTAATTTTATTTTGAATTATATCGGTTCGGGTCGGGTCGGTTCGGGTCGCTTCGGTTCGGTTCGGGTCGGGTCGGTTCGGTTCGGTTCGTGTCGGGTCGGTTTGATTAGGTTTGGTTCGGGTCGGAACTGTTCGATTCGATTGGGTTCGATTGGGTTCAGTCTGGTAACGATTGATTTCGACCATCATCGGTCTATTTCGGGTGGTATCAACCGAGGGAGAAAGAATAAGAGGGAGTCGAAGAAGAGGGAGAAGATGGAAATTATTAGATCTAGTGTTGGTCTTCCATGACGATTTCTTCTCCTGCGGTTAGAAAAATGTATACTCGTAGGAAGAAGTAAAGAAGCGTCGACCCCTTTTTAATTTTATTTTGAATTATATCGGTTCGGTTTGGTTCTCGGGTTCGGTTTTCGGTCGGGTGGTCGTTTGGATCGGTTTGTTCATTGATTGGCTTGGTTTGTTTAGTAAGGTGGGGTTGGTTTGATTCGGTATGATTTGGTTCATTATGGATCGGTTTGGTTTGATTAGGTTTGTTCGGTTGGTTCGATTTGGTTGGGTTCGATTGGGTTCGATCGGTAACGATTGATTTCGACCATCATCGGTCTATTTGGGTATCAACAGGGAGAAAGAATAAGAGAGTCGAAGAAGAGGAGAAGATGGAAATTATTAGATCTAGTGTTGGTCTTCCATGATTTCTTCTCTACGGTTAGAAAACGTATTCTGTAGGAAGAAGTAAAGAAGCGTCGACCCCTTTTTAATTTTATTTTGAATTATATCGGTTCGGTTGTGGTCGGTTCGGTTCGGGTCGTTCGGGTGGTTCGTTTGGTTCGGTTCGGTTTGATTGGTTCGGGTGGTATTCGGTTGGTTGATTGTTGTTGTGTCGGTTGATTGGTTCGGTTTGATTAGTGGTTTGGTTTGTTTAGTTGGGTTTGGTTTGTTTAGTAAGGTGGGTTTGGTTTGTTGGATTTGGTTCACTATGGATCGGTTCCGTTTGGTTTGATTAGGTTTGGCTCGGTTCGGAACTGTTGGATTCGATTGGGTTCGATTGGGTTCAGTCTGGTAACGATTGATTTCGACCATCATCGGTCTATTTAGGGTGGTATCAACCGAGGGAGAAAGAATAAGAGGGAGTCGAACAAGAGGGAGAAGATGGAAATTATTAGATCTAGGGTTGGTCTTCCTGGCGATTTCTTCTCCTGCGGTTAGAACGTATACTCTGTAGGAAGAAGTAAAGAAGCGTCGACCCCTTTTTAATTTTATTTTGAATTATATCGGTTTTGTTCGATTGGTTGGTCGGGTCGTGTCGTCGGTTTGGTCGTTGATTCGGTTGGATTTGGTTCGGGGTTCGGTTGGTTGATGGGGTTGGTGGGATTCGGTTTGGTTCGATATTCGGTTTTGTTCGGTGGGGTTTGGTTGGTTGATATGGGGTTCGATTTTGTTCGATCTGGTTGTGATTCGATTGTATGGTTGGTTCGATACTATTTGATTGAATCGATAGGGTTGGATCGGTTCGTTGAGGTTCGGTCTGGGGTTCGAAGTGGGGCTTGATTGGTTGGTTCGTTTGGTTTGATTCGGTCGGTTCATTTGGTTTAATTGATGTGATTCGGTTTGGTTTGGTAAGGTTTGTTTGATTCGATTCATTGGTCGGTTTTGTTCGGTGGGTTTGGTTCATTTCAGTGGGCTTCGGTTTGTTTAGTAAGGTGGGGTTCGGTTTCGTTCGTTAGGTTTGGTTCATTATGGATCGGTTCGGTTCGGTTTGATTAGGTTTGGTTCGGTTCCGAACTGTTCGATTCGGTTGGGTTCGATTGGGTTCAGTCTGGTAACGATTGATTTTGACCATCATCGGTCTATTTCGGGTGGTATCAACCGAGGGAGAAAGAATAAGAGGGAGTCGAAGAAAAGGGAGAAGATGGAAATTATTAGATCTAGTGTTGGTCTTCCCCGCGGGCGATTTCTTCTCCCTGTGCGGTTAGAAAAAACGTATACTCCTGTAGGAAGAAGTAAAGAAGCGACGTCGACCGCCCTTTTTTAATTTTATTTTGAATTATATCGGTTGGCGGTGGTCGGGTCGTTCATTCGTTCGGGTGGTCGGGTCGATTGGTCGGTTTGCTCGGTTGGTTGGTTGGTTCGGTTGGTCGGGTCGGTTTGATTAGGTTTGGTTCGGTTGAGCTCGATTGATTGGGTTCGATTGGGTTCAGTCTGGTAACGATTGATTTCGACCATCATCGGTCTATTTCGGGTGGTATCAACCGAGGGTGAAAGAATAAGAGGGAGTCGAAGAAGAGGGAGATGATGGAAATTATTAGATCTAGTGTTGGTCTTCCCCGCGGGCGATTTCTTCTCCCTATGTGGTTAGAAAAAACGTATACTCGTGTAGGAAGAAGTAAAGAAGCGACGTCGACTCCCTTTTTTTAATTTTATTTTGAATTATATCGGTTCGGTTCGGTTCGGGTCGGGTCGGGTCGGGTCGGGTCGGTTCGGTTTGGTTCATTCGGGTGGGCTTGGTTTGTTTAGTAAGGTGGGGTTCGGTTGTTCGGTATGATTTGGTTCACTATGGATCGGTTCGGTTTGGTTTGATTAGGTTTGGTTCGGTTGGGCTCGATTTGGTTGGGTTCGATTGGGTTCGATCGTAACGATTGATTTCGACCATCATCGCCTATTTGTGGTATCAATAGGAGAAAGAATAAGAGGGATTCGAAGAAGAGGGAGAAGATGGAAATTATTAGATCTAGTGTTGGTCTTCCCCGCGGGCGATTTCTTCTCCCTACGCGGTTAGAAAAAACGTATACTCCTGTAGGAAGAAGTAAAGAAGCGACGTCGACCCCCTTTTTTTAATTTTATTTTGAATTATATCGGTTTGGTTCGGTGGTCGGTCGGTTGTTGATTCGGTTGTTCGGTGGGGTTCGGTTTGGTTGATTCGGTGTTGATTGGGATTCGGTTTGGTTCGATAGGGTTCGGTTATTGATTGGTTTGGTTCGGTTGATGGGGTTCGATTTTGTTCGATGGTTCGGTGGGGTTCGATTCGGTATGGATTGATACTATTTGATTCGATTCGATATGGATCGGTTCGGTGGGTTGGTCGATTGGTTGAAGTGGGCTTGATTGATTGGTTTGGTTTGATTCGATCGGTTCGGTTCATTTGGTTTAACTCAATGTGATTCGGTTTGGTTTGGTAAGGTTTGTTTGATTCGATTGATTGTCGGTTTGGTTGAGGGTTTGGTTCATTCGTTGGGCTTGGTTTGTTTAGTAAGGTGGGGTTCGGTTTCGTTGGTATGATTTGGTTCACTATGGATCGGTTCGGTTTGGTTTGATTAGGTTTGGTTGGTTGCTGTTCGATTCGGTTGGGTTCGATTGGGTTCGATCGTAACGATTGATTTTGACCATCATCGGTCTATTTGTGGTATCAGGGGAGAAAGAATAAGAGAGTCGAAGAGGAGAAGATGGAAATTATTAGATCTAGTGTTGGTCTTCCCATGAGTTCTTCTCCTGCGGTTAAACGTATACTCTGTAGGAAGAAGTAAAGCGGCGTCGACCCCTTTTTAATTTTATTTTGAATTATCGGTTTGGTTCGATTCGGTTGTGTCGTTGTGGTTGATCGGTTTGGTCGGGTCGTTTTCGGTTGATTCGGTCGGGTCGGTTCGGTTGATTCGGTTCGGTTTGATTAGGTTTGGTTGTTGGGATTCGATTGGTTGTGTTCGATTGGGTTCGATCGATTGATTTCGACCATCATCGGTCTATTTGGTATCGAGGGAGAAAGAATAAGAGGGAGTCGAAGAAGAGGGAGAAGATGAAAATTATTAGATCTAGTGTTGGTCTTCCCCGCGAGCGATTTCTTCTCCCTGCGCGGTTAGAAAAAATATATACTCCTGTAGGAAGAAGTAAAGAAGCGACGTCGACCCTCTTTTTTTAATTTTATTTTAAATTATATCGGTTCGGTTTGGTTGGTCGTGGTCGGTTCGGATCGATTCGGTTCGGTTCGGGTCGGATCGGTTTGGTTCATTCGGTGCTTGGTTTGTTTAGTAAGGTGGGGTTGGTTTGTTCGGTTTGATTTGGTTCACTATGGATCGGTTCGGTTTGGTTTGATTAGGTTGGTTTAGTTCGATTCGATTGGTTGGGTTCGATTGGGTTCGATCGTAACGATTGATTTCACCATCATCGGTCTATTTGTGGTATCGAGGGAGAAAGAATAAGAGAGTCGAAGAAGAGGAGAAGATGGAAATTATTAGATCTAGTGTTGGTCTTCCCATCGATTTCTTCTCGCGGTTAGAAATATATACTCTAGGAAGAAGTAAAGCCGTCGACTTTTTAATTTTATTTTGAATTATATCGGGTTGGTGGTCGGTTGGTCGTTGTGTTGGTCGGGTCGGTTCGTTGGTTGGTTGGTTCGATTTGGTTGGTGGGGTTCGATTTGGTTGGTTCGATGGTTCGGTGGGATTGGTTTGGTTCGATAGGGTTCGGTTATTGAGTGTTTGGTTCGGTTGGTAAAGTGGCGTTGATTTTGATCGGTTATTGATTCGGTGTTGATACTATTTGATTCGATTCGATAGGGTTGGATCGGTTCGGTGTTGATAAGTGGGGCTTGATTTTCTTTGGTTTGGTTTGATTCGATCGGTTCGGTTCATTTTTAATTGATGTGATTCGGTTTGGTTTGGTAAGGTTTGTTTGATTCGATTCAATTTGGGTCGGTTTGGTTGGTGGTTTGGTTCATTTTGGGCTTGGTTTGTTTAGTAAGGTGGGGTTGTTTAGATTCGGTATGATTTGGTTCACTATGGATCGGTTCGGTTTGGTTTGATTAGGTTTGGTTCGGTTGATTGATTCGGTTGGGTTCGATTGGGTTCGATCGTAACGATTGATTTCGACCATCATCG
Organism: Ensete glaucum; assembly: GCA_021527575.1. Classification (NCBI taxonomy): domain Eukaryota; kingdom Viridiplantae; phylum Streptophyta; class Magnoliopsida; order Zingiberales; family Musaceae; genus Ensete; species Ensete glaucum. The sequence goes on along the minus strand of CM038552.1, from coordinate 123,683 downwards.
GTCTATTTTGTGGTATCGAGGGAGAAAGAATAAGAGAGTCGAAGAAGAGAAGATGGAAATTATTAGATCTAGTGTTGGTCTTCCCTGGCGATTTCTTCTCCTGTGTTAGAAAAACGTATACTCTGTAGGAAGAAGTAAAGCGGCGTCGACCCCTTTTTAATTTTATTTTGAATTATATCGGTTGTTGGTCGGTCGAATTGGGTGGTCTGATCGGGTTGGTTGGTTCGGTTGGTGGGTCGGTTGATTGGTTGGTTCGGTCGGTTTGATTAGGTTTGGTTCGGTTGGTTGGTTGATTGATCAGTAACGATTGATTTACCATCATTGGTCTATTTGGTATCGGAGGGAGAAAGAATAGAGTCGAAGAAGAGGAGAAGATGGAAATTATTAGATCTAGTGTTGGTCTTCCCATGCGATTTCTTCTGCGGTTAAACGTATACTCTGTAGGAAGAAGTAAAAGCGTCGACCCCTTTTTAATTTTATTTTGAATTATATCGGTTGGGTCGGGTGGTCTGTCGTTGGTTGGTTCGGTTGGTTCTTGGTGTCGGTTGTTTCGGTTTGATTAGGTTTGGTTGATTGGGATTGATTGATTGGTTCGATTGGGTTCGATCGTAACGATTGATTTCGACCATCATCGCCTATTTGTGGTATCAGGGAGAAAGAATAAGAGAGTCGAAGAAGAGGAGAAGATGGAAATTATTAGATCTAGTGTTGGTCTTCTGATTTCTTCTCCTACGGTTAGAAAACGTATACTCTGTAGGAAGAAGTAAAGCGGTCGACCCCTTTTTTAATTTTATTTTGAATTATATCGGTTGTGGTTGGTCGTCGTTGGTCGGGTCGTTTGTTGATTCGGTTGTTCGGTTGGTTGGTTGATTCGGTTGGTCGTCGGTTGATTAGGTTTGGTTCTTTGCTATTCGATTCGGTTGGGTTCGATTGGGTTCGATCGTAACGATTGATTTCGACCATCATCGGTCTATTTGGTGGTATCAACCGAGGAGAAAGAATAAGAGGAGTCGAAGAAGAGGAGAAGATGGAAATTATTAGATCTAGTGTTGGTCTTCCCATGATTTCTTCTCCTGCGGTTAGAAAAATCGTATACTCTGTAGGAAGAAGTAAAGAAGCGGCGTCGACCCCTTTTTAATTTTATTTTGAATTATATCGGTTGTTCGGTTGGTCGTGGTCGGGTTTGGTCGGTTTGGTCTTGATTCGATTTGGTTCGTGGGGTTCGGTTTGGTTGGTGATGGTTCGGTGGGATTCGGTTTGGTTCGATAGGGTTTGTTCGGTGGGGTTTGGTTGGTTCGGTAAAGTGGTTGATTTTGTTCGATCGGTTGATTGGTTCGATTCGGTATGGTTATTCGATACTATTTGATTCGATTCGATGGGTTGATCGGTTCGGTGGTTGGTCTAGTGGGGTTGAAGGGGCTTGATTGGTTGGTTTCGTTTGGTTTGATTCTCGGTTCGGTTCATTTCGGTTTAATTGATGTGATTCGGTTTGGTTTGGTAAGGTTTGTTTGATTCGATTCAATTTGGGTCGGTTTGGTTGTAGGTTTGGTTCATTTTGTGGGCTTGGTTTGTTTAGTAAGGTGGGGTTCGGTTCGTTCGGTATGATTTGGTTCACTATGGATCGGTTTGGTTTGATTAGGTTTGGTTCGGTTCGGTGATTCGATTGGGTTCGATTGGGTTCGATCGTAGCGATTGATTTCGACATCATCGGTCTATTTGTGGTGGTATCGAGGGAGAAAGAATAAGAGAGTCGAAGAGAGAAGATGGAAATTATTAGATCTAGTGTTGGTCTTCCATGATTTCTTCTCCTGTGTTAAAAACGTATACTCTGTAGGAAGAAGTAAAGCGTCGGCCCCTTTTTTAATTTTATTTTGAATTATATCGGTTCGGTTCGGTTCGGTTGTCGGTCGGGTTGTTCGGTTGGTCGGTTCGCTTCGGTTGATTCGGTCTCGGTTGATTCGTTGTTGTTCGGTTGATTCGGTTCATTCTTTGGTTTGTTTAGGAAGGTGGGGTTGATTTAGATTGATGATTTGGTTCTATGGATCGGTTGGTCGGTTGGTTGATTCGGTGTTGTCGGTTGGTTCGGTCGGGTCGGTTCTTCGGTTCGGTTGGTTTGATTAGGTTTGGTTCGGTTTGATTCGATTGGTTGGGTTCGATTGGGTTCGGTAACGATTGATTTCGACCATCATCGGTCTATTTGTGGTATCAGGAGAAAGAATAAGAGTCGAAGAAGAGGGAGAAGATGGAAATTATTAGATCTAGTGTTGGTCTTCCCCGCGGGCGATTTCTTCTCCCTGCGCGGTTAGAAAAAACGTATACTCCTGTAGGAAGAAGTAAAGAAGCGACGTCGACCCCCTTTTTTTAATTTTATTTTGAATTATATCGGTTCGTGGTCGGGTCGGTTCGGTTGGGGTTGGTTGGGGGATTTGGTTGGTTCGTTGGTTTGATTCGATCGGTTGGTTCATTCGGTTTAATTGATGTGATTCGGTTTGGTTTGGTAAGGTTCGTTTCGGTTCGATTCAATTGGGGTCGGTTTGGTTCGATAGGGTTTGCTTCATTTCGGTGGGCTTCGGTTTGTTTAGTAAGGTGGGGTTCGGTTTCGTTCGGTATGATTTGGTTCACTATGGATCGGTTCGGTTTGGTTTGATTAGGTTTGGTTTGGTTCGAGCTGTTGATTCGGTTGGGTTCGATTGGGTTGATCGGTAACGATTGATTTCGACCATCATCGGTTTATTTGGTGGTATCAACCGAGGAGAAAGAATAAGAGGAGTCAAGAAGAGGAGAAGATGGAAATTATTAGATCTAGTGTTGGTCTTCCCATGATTTCTTCTCCTCGGTTAGAAAAACGTATACTCTGGGAAGAAGTAAAGAGCGTCGACCCCTTTTTTAATTTTATTTTGAATTATATCGGTTCGTTGTCGGTTGAATTGTCGGTTTGGTTTGATTAGGTTTGGTTCGGTTCGGATGTTCGATTCGGTTGGGTTCGATTGGGTTCGATCAGGTAACGATTGATTTCGACCATCATCGGTCTATTTGTGGTATCAAGAGGAGAAAGAATAAGAGGAGTCGAAGAGGAGAAGATGGAAATTATTAGATCTAGTGTTGGTCTTCCATGCGATTTCTTCTCCTGCGGTTAGAAAAACGTATACTCTGTGGAAGAAGTAAAGCGTCGACCCCTTTTTAATTTTATTTTGAATTATATCGGTTGGTCGTTCGGGTGTCGGTTCTTCGGTTGGTCGGGTGCCGGTTGGTTGTTCGGTCGGTTGATTCGGTCGGTTGATTCGGTCGGTCGGTTTGATTAGGTTTGGTTCGATTCGGGCTATTCGATTCGGTTGGGTTCGATTGGGTTCGATCGTAACGATTGATTTCGACCATCATCGGTCTATTTTGTGGTATCAATCGAGGAGAAAGAATAAGAGGATTGAAGAGGGAGAAGATGGAAATTATTAGATCTAGTGTTGGTCTTCCCGATTTCTTCTCCTGCGGTTAGAAAAACGTATACTCTGAGGAAGAAGTAAAGCGGCGTCGACCCCTTTTTAATTTTATTTTGAATTATATCGGTTCGGTTGGTTCGGTTGTCGTTCGATTCGGTTGGGTTCGGTTCGGTTGGGTCGGTGGTTGCCGTCGGCTTTCGGTCGGCTCGGATGGCATTCCCATTTTAATACAATTCGGTTTTTTGCCCAACATGTTCTATTCTTTTCTCTTTTGTCTTTTAACAAATGCTTTGAAATGAATTGTTATCAACTTATTTTTCTTTCTAGATGTCAGACAAGTAGGCAAGTTCCAACTTAGAAACGAGTCAACCAAAAGAGGGAGCTACTAAGTCTGTCTCCTTTATTCATCCTGCTGCATCCATTACTGGTCCTCTCATGGGATCCTTTTCTGAGATAACGAACCCTTCTTATGAACAAGCGAAGATCGATGCACCTATGGACAATCCTTTGCATTCATCAATCATAACGTCATACGCAATGATGGTGTTGAATAGATCATCGAGAGGTGGGAAGAGGTAAACTTTGTATCGTGTCCTCTAGTGTTTTATCGGTAACTTCTAATTTGGATATTCTTTTTATTGTGATGCATTAGGAATTGAAACTTTCAATACTAATTTTCTTCCAAGCACCTTTTTGGCAATCCTCCTTGAAGTGTGATTATCGTTCAAATTTTGCTACTTTCGGTCGTGAATTTTCCTTTTCTTCTTTACATACTAATCGAGTTCAAGCGTTAATTTCATCGATACACTTGGATTAGGAGACATCGCAATGGTTCTGTTTTAATAGTGCCATTGACAGTCTCTTTTGATAAGGGTCCTTCGTAAAGACAAGACTTCTTAGATGCTTCGTCAAATCTGGACAGATGTTGACTCATTTGTTCGATGACTTGGTTAGTGCGATTTCGATACTTCTAACCTTAAGTTGTTGCCAATGACATTTAAACTTACTGACCAAGTAATCGGTAATATCTCTTATCCTAGATGGATTGTGTATGGTAATTTTTATTTGATCACATTTTATGAGGTATGGCAGATAGCCAAGTGTAGCACTGACCAAATTGAAGTCAAAGAGGCAGACAAATGAAATTGAAAAAGCCACTCAGAAGCGTAAGAAAGCCTTTTGAGAAACCTGATTCTGTTGTAGAGAATTCACCTAAAAAGAGGTTTCCTCATGCCACAAGGTGAAGGAGAAGGCAAGGTAAATGAACTTCCGTCTTACCTAATGTTATCACAAACTCATCTGTTGGAACTGAATGAACTTCAGTCGATAATTCATTATCGGTTCGGTTCGGTTGATCTTGATGATGTATTTTATATGTACAGACGCTGTGATAAAGAATGCATGTGAGCATCCTTGTGCATACACTTTTAAAATGCTCAGCTGGAAATTACAGTTCGGCTTCCTGAATAATTGTTTTCATAGGTAATGAAATCCTAGTTAGAAAAGGAAACAGTTCGGCTTCCTGAATAATTTTGGTGTGCTATCTCTGCAATCTACACGTTGCTAATTTCCTGAATCCTTTTCATGTACTTTTTCATTGACTACATTTTCATTACAGTGGTGGCCGTAAACAGCAGGTTTTGACACAATGTGCCACAAACATGTCATGTTATCACCAGATACTATTCCAGGAATGAAGGCAATTGTTGAGAACACAAACCTTGCAACTGCTAGCTCTGGATCAAATATTTTGTCCTCTGAATTGAATGCTACCCAACAACCTCTTCTTGTAGCAAAAGAATTTGCAGCCTCAAAAGCCACTGTTGCTGGACTCAAGTCTCATTATTGGATGGTGATTTGCAAGCTTTTCGGATAATCGACCGTGGTATTGAGCGATTATTTTCCTTGCAATTCCTAGTTTCATGTTTACATTGTAGCTTATCTTTTGTGTGGATTCATTTTAGGAGATGACAATGCTTTCGTTGAATCACTTGATGAATTTTCTTCTCGACAATAACGTAAGTAGAGATCCAACAGATAGTTTTGCAAAATATTCAATGTTTATGAGAATTAGATATAAATCCAACCCATGCAAGTTGGATAACATCATATTTTTCTTGACATATTCCCATTTTCATACAATTGCTTTTTACCAACATGTTCTATTCTTTTCTCCTTTTCATTAGAATGCTTTGAGATGAATTGTTTTCAACTTATTTTTCTTTCTAGATGTCGACAAGTAGGCAAGTTCCAACTTAGAAGAGTCACAACCAAAAAGGGTCTCTATCTCCTTTATTCATCCTGTGCTTCCATTCGGTCCTTCTCCCATGGGATCCTTTTGAGATAACGAACCCTTCTTATGAACAAGCGAAGATCGATGTACCTATGGACAATCCTTTGCATTCATCAATCATAACCTCGGGCAATGAAGGTGTTCGAATAGATCATCGAGAGGTGGGCGAAGAGGTAAACTTTGTATCTTGTCCTCTAGTGTTTTATCGTGAACTTCTAATTTGGATATTCTTTGCTATTGTGCATTAGAATTCTGAAACTTTCAATACTAATTTTCTTCCAAGTACCTTTTTTTTAGCAATCCTCCTTGAGGTCTATCGATTAGGCTTGAATATGTAAATCGACAATACATTTCAGTCACAATCGGTTTGGAGCATAAAGGTTCAAAGACAGACAGAAAACTTTTGAAAATTCTCTTATACACCAAATCATATTTTCTTAATCTAAATACTTTGTCTGGAAGGAACTTGTACAAGTATTGTTGCTTTAAACATGATAGTGAGAGAAAGATACTATGAAGCAAATTAATTATTGAATTTAATGGCTTTGTGTGATGGATGAAGGGCCTCATAATAATAAGTATAGAAGTGAGAAACATTTAGAAAAGTGCTTTTGGCCTTTAGCATGTCATTGTAGTAGGAGCCTTCCAGATTGTGCCACAAATTAACTTGCTTATGTTACCTTTGAATTTATGTTTGAAGATATGCATTGGGGCATGCTTGGAGCTCTAATCGAGCTTGTAGATTCGGTATACTAGTCTTTGTGATTGTTTATTCATGTGAGTGACACGTACCTTTGTGGTTTTCAACTTAGTTGTTGGGCACATCTCTTTGTGGTTTTTAGGATCCTTTCTTTTTACGCTTCTAAAAATCTGGACTTGCTCATGGATTTTCAAGTCGGAATGGTTGTACACATCTACAAGCTGTACTAAATGCATAAATTTTGAGTTTTCTCTGATGAAATTTTATGTACTTAAAAAGGATGTATATAGGACTTATGCATCAGCTCAAAGTTTATGATAGTAACTACATGGAAAATTAAGTTAAGTTACACATGACAATCACTGTATTGAACACAAATTTAAGTTGTGCACTATCTGACACCCATAGATTGCCACAAGTAGCCTCTCACCATGCAACAAAAGAGCATGGCAACAAACCTACATGTGATTATGTGATATGGATGAAGAGGGGAAAATAGTAGGGGCATGTTGATGCAAGTGAAGAGTAAACAAAGGTGAGTGGAAACGAGAAGGAAGGGAGGAAAAGGGACGGTTATATATTTTTCTGCTCAGTTGAGGATCCTATTTTGTTAAAGATAAGCATAGTATATTTTTTGTTATTATAGTTTCAATGGCTTCAAACATCAAAAAGTAGTGTTCATGTATAGTTGCTTTTGACAAACAGATGTTTATCGTAGGGCTGGTATGTAGTAGTAGAGGAAAACTTTTAAATATTAACATAGTAGTTATTGATGACAAGGGCTGTGATACAAACACCATGAAACACAAGATGGAAATGAAATTTTTATGGAAAAGGTTTGCAACATCCGTAATGGATGGACACAACTTTTTAAACATATATAGGTTAATGTCCATCTCATTATCCATCGTCTTGTAAGAAGTTCTTCACAAATGCCACATCTAAATTCCATGATTTGATCAAAAAATTTATATACCAGTACTAGTTCTTCGTCCCATAACGAGGACATTTTTTTGGAGAGGATCAAGAAGTGAACCATTTGGGTGAAGAAGCAAATCAAAATGTGCAATCAACTCCCAAGAGATTGAATTGCCATTCTTACATGAACCGGCCACAAACTAGTAGATGGTCAAAAGCAGAAACAAAGTTGTTCTATGAGGTACTTTGATATTGTCACACCATGTTTCTTTTTAGTTTATTAATAAAAGCTTTCTTCAATGATTTTGAGTACGCTATGTTTATTAACGAATGCCATTCTGATAGCCGGTTCCTGAACTTTTCTACTAAATTGATTTAAGGGATTTTTCTTTGGCTTTCTTAAATAAGAGTTTTCTTTATAAAATTAGTATCACATTAAAGAGAGTTCTCTTTGGCATCTTACTACAACTTTATTGGATGAGCATGAGAAGCTTTGTCTGTTTACCACGAGTTATTACTTTATTGGATGAGCATGAGAAGCTGCAGCACATGTTTCTTTAAACTTGCTAGTGACAAATGAGCTCAAGATTTCACCCAGTTTGGTTGAATTTCTCTATCCCATGGCCTTAGTTTTTCTGCTATTCTTTTGTTCCACTCTTATGTTGTGTTTGTGCACTTCCATAGATTCTCATTTCATTCATTACGTACCAAGCAGTCTATTTTGAATGTAGCATTCTGCCATCCAAATGGGGGGTTTAGTTCCCTATTATACCCATTAGGTACCTTTGTGGATCATGTTTCTGATCTTTACATTTGGCTGCTACCTTGGTTTTCTAAGGAGTTGCATCTGAGCTGTCTCGAAAGCATGCTTGTTCACATCGATGAGGAGTGAGATTATTCTTTAAACCCTCATGTGTTTCTTGTAGATATGCAACCCATAGCATGGTGCAGATTTCTGTCTGATAGGCCCTATTTGAAGCCCAATTATGGAAAAATTCTGAGGCCCAATAAGCAAGAAAACTTGTGACACAATCTCAAGGAAGTCTCCTACTACAATGACATGCTAAAGGCCAAGCGAAAAGAACTCTTTAAAATGTTTCTCACTTCTCTGCTTGCCACCACTCATTATTTTGAGGCCCTTCATCCATCATTACCAAAACCATTAGATTCAACAAATAATTACCCTAACTTTGTCCTGTGCTTTCATTGAGAAGTGAACACTCTTTTAACCCTAACTATTAACTAAACGATTGAAAATTTAGGGTTCTAGGGTTCATTGTTCGGCCTTAGTGAACACGCTTTTAACCCTAACCGTTAACAATAGGATTGCAAATTTAGGGTTCTAGGGTTGATTGTTCAGCCTTAGTGTTCACTCTTTTAACACCAATTGTTAACGATAGGACTAGAAATTTAGGGTTCTAGGGTTCATTCGTTGGCCTTAGTATTCACTCTTTTAACCCTAACTATTAACTATACGATTGAAAATTCAGTGTTCTTGGTCATTAGCTGTTGCATGTTAACTGGAGTTGCTTTCTGCAAATTCATGGAGTCTCAGATGTTTGATTTTTGTGTCTAATTTTTTATATCAACTATGTTCTCATCACCACATCGAGCTTAGTCTCTTGCAGAATGCAATGTGAGGCTTGTTACACTTAAACACACAGAATTGACACATTAACAGTTGATAGGACATTGTTGTCAAATTGTTGTTCAACGTGCTTTGCTGCTTTGGTTGCACCAATTGTGACTCATATTCCTTGTCTGTGTTTACGCAATGCCTCGATTATGGTGCAGGTTTGAAACAATGTGATCTGGACATCGTGGAATTTTGGAAGGGACACTAACCGAGCAACCTTTTGTATGCCCTATGGACCACTTGTTTGAGGTAATTATATTTGTTAGATTACCATGTGGATTGTGCACTCTCTTGCTAGTTCTCTAACACATTATCCGTGGATCGGCATTTTCCTTCATTATCTGTTCTCTAACACATTATGTTCTTTCAAAAATCAAAAGCATCAGCGACATGGCCTCATGCATTGCCCTTTTTCTTTGTGCCACGTGTCATGTGAAAGCAATGTATTTCGTCTGTTGCAACTGATTAGCTTTCACAAAAAAATTACAATTAAATGTCTTCCATATGCTGTTTGGTGCAAAGTGTCTTTTGTATCCGTTACATATTTAATTTGATCTTTTAGTTCTAGTTTTGTTCATTTTGACTTTGCAAGGTTAATAAGTTGTTCTACTTTTCTTTATTTGTTAGTTATGGTGACATAAGAAGTTTGGATTTGATCATATAGTCTATTTATGCTAGAGGAAGATGGCCTCCATATATTTTTCACTTTGATTGGATGGATCCTGAAGGGAAGTAGTTTGGAAGAGGTAAAGTTGTTTTATACTTCAAAATTTACTTTTACATATTTTTTATTCTTTATATCAAAATTAGTAACATGCCTATTGTCATAAACCCTTATGTTTCCTTCACGGTGACTGTAAATTCTTCTTTGAACTTGGATAAATAACAAATAATTGTGTGGGAGGTGATTCAATAGATCTCGTCGTATAGTTAGGTTGGTTTATGTTAGAGATTAAAGATCTATCACCACACTTGTGAATCCTAGATCTGATCATTCCTGCACCACACTTGGTTGGGTTCGGTTGGCTTTCTTTTTGGGTCTTTATTAAACACATAAAAAATGACCCAGATAAGCCTTTGGTTTGTCTATTACATTAACTTTGGACCTGTTTTTGGATCAAATAAATCATTAGCTTCTTTTTGATTGGATTGAAATTTTTGAATCAATTGACAAGGCAGTCCAAAGTTGAACCATGTTGAGGGTAGGGTTTTAAAACCGTTTCGTACCACTCGGTACAAGTGGTACGTATCACCCGTACCCAATGGTATTAACCCGATCGTGGCGAGGCGAGGAAGAAGATAGCACTCAAAGAAGTGGGAGAAGCATCTAGATAGAGGGAGAAGCTTCAAGCAAAAGTATCGCGAAGTCATCGATGCGTCGTCACTAGCGTCTTGATGAACCTGAGCCCATTATGAACTTGTCTTCCTCACCGATCCCGATTTGACGTTAGGGAAGCAAGAGAGCTGAAACTAGAAGATGGGGCTGATGTCCCTGAACAAGTCTCGCTGCCTTCTCCACTTGTCCCTCAGCATCTCGCTGCAACAGGTATTCTTCTCATCCTTGTTCGACGTCCTCAACGGGCGCGACCATTGGCTGCCCCCACTTCTTCTTGTTCTTGTTTCTTCTCTCCTTTGGTATGGCTCCCGTGGCCATCTTTCCCTCGACGTTGTAGCTCTTCACTCCGTGGGCTTGATTGCTATTGTTATATATATATTTTATATATTTAATACCATTAAATATTAAAATTAGTTTTTATATTTTTTGAGTGTACCATTGTTCGGCTATTTTATATTGCTATTGTTTTATATTTTATATTTAATACCTTTTAATGTTAAAATTAATTTTTATATTGTTTAGTTGTTCCTCTGGTTTTGCCCTGGTGTGTCGTTTGGTATGCTCGTACCATAGTATACCGAGAAAAGCTCGGTGCACCAGTATGGTATGAAATTTTAATCTCTGGCTAGAAAAAACGTATACTCCTGTAGGAAGAAGTAAAGAAGCGACGTCGACCCCCTTTTTTTAATTTTATTTTGAATTATATCGGTTCGGGTCGGGTCGGGTCGGGTCGGTTCGGTTCGGTTCGGTTCGGTTGGGTCGGTTCGGTTCGGTTCGATTTGGTTCATTTCGGTGGGCTTCGGTTTGTTTAGTAAGGTGGGGTTCAGTTTCGTTCGGTATGATTTGGTTCATTATGGATCGGTTCGGTTTGTTTTGATTAGGTTTGGTTCGGTTCGGAACTGTTCGATTCGGTTGGGTTCGATTGGGTTGAGTCTTGTAACGATTGATTTCGAGCATCATCGGTCTATTTCGGGTGGTATCAATCGTGAGAGAAAGAATAAGAGGGAGTCGAAGAAGAGGGAGAAGATGGAAATTATTAGTTCTAGTGTTGGTCTTCCCCGCGGGCGATTTCTTCTCCCTGCGCGGTTAGAAAAAACGTATACTCCTGTAGGAAGAAGTAAAGAAGCGACGTCGACCCCCTTTTTTTAATTTTATTTTGAATTATATCGGTTCAGGTTGGATTTCGTGGTCGGTAGTTGATGGTCGGTTGATTTGGTTTGGTTCGGTTGAGGTCGGTTGGGTTCGATTGGGTTCGATCGGTAACGATTGATTTCGACCATCATCGGTCTATTTGGTGGTATCAATGGGGAGAAAGAATAAGAGAGTCGAAGAAGAGGAGAAGATGGAAATTATTAGATCTAGTGTTGGTCTTCCATGCGATTTCTTCTCCTGGTTAGAAAAACGTATACTCTATAAGAAGTAAAGCGGCGTCGACCCCTTTTTAATTTTATTTTGAATTATAGTTCGGTTCGGGTCGGGTCGGTCGGTTCGGGTGGTCGGTTGTGGTCGGTCGTTGATTCGGTTCGGTTGTGGTTTGTTCATTCGGTGTTCGGTTTGTTTAGTAAGGTGGGGATCGGTTTAGATTCGGTATGATTTGGTTCACTATGGATCGGTTCGGTTTGGTTTGATTAGGTTTGGTTCGGTTGGGCATTCGATTCGGTTGGGTTCGATTGGGTTCGATCGTAACGATTGATTTCCATCATCGGTCCATTTGGTGGTATCAACCGAGGGAGAAAGAATAAGAGAGTCGAAGAAGAGAGAGAAGATGGAAATTATTAGATCTAGTGTTGGTCTTCCCCGCGTGCGATTTCTTCTCCCTGCGCGGTTAGAAAAAATGTATACTCTTGTAGGAAGAAGTAAAGAAGCGACGTGGACCCCCTTTTTTTTATTTTGAATTATATCGGTTGGTCGGTTGGTCGGGTCGGGTCGGGTGGTCGGTGGTCGGGTGGTTCGGTTGATTCGGTTGGTCGGGTCGGTTCGGTTGGGTTTCGGTTCGGTTGATTCGGTGGTCGGTCGGTTGATTGTTCATTTCGGTGGGCTTCGGTTTGTTTAGGAAGGTGGGGTTCAGTTTCGTTCGGTATGATTTGGTTCACTATGGATCGGTTCGGTTCGGGTCGGGTCGGGTCGGGTCGGGTCGGGTCGGTTCGGTTCGGTTCGGGTCGGGTCGGTTTGATTAGGTTTGGTTCGGTTTGGAACTGTTCGATTCGGTTGGGTTCGATTGGGTTCAGTCTGGTAACGATTGATTTCGACCATCATCGGTCTATTTCGGGTGGTATCAACCGAGTGAGAAAGAATAAGAGGGAGTCGAAGAAGAGGGAGAAGATGGAAATTATTAGATCTAGTGTTGGTCTTCCCCGCGGGCGATTTCTTCTCCCTGCGCGGTTAGAAAAAACGTATACTCCTGTAGGAAGAAGTAAAGAAGCGACGTCGACCCCCTTTTTTTAATTTTATTTTGAATTATATCGGTTCGGGTCGGGTCGGGTCGGTTCGTTCGTCGTTGGTTTGATTAGGTTTGGTTGGTTGGAATTCGATTCGATTGGGTTCGATTGGGTTCGATCTGTAGCGATTGATTTCGACCATCATCGGTCTATTTGGTGGTATCAACAGGGAGAAAGAATAAGAGGAGTCGAAGAGGAGAAGATGGAAATTATTAGATCTAGTGTTGGTCTTCCCATGACGATTTCTTCTCCGCGGTTAGAAAAATGTATACTCTGTAGGAAGAAGTAAAGCGTCGACCCCTTTTTAATTTTATTTTGAATTATATCGGTTCGGTTTGGTCGGGTCTTGGTTCGGTTCGGTTCTTGGTCGGGTCGGTTCGGTCGGTTTGGTTCATTTTGGGCTTGGTTTGTTTAGTAAGGTGGGGTTGGTTTCGGTGATTTGGTTCATTATGGATCGGTTCGGTTTGGTTTGATTAGGTTTGGTTCGGTTGGGTTCGATTTGGTTGGGTTCGATTGGGTTCGATCTGTAACGATTGATTTCGACCATCATCGGTCTATTTGTGGTATCAGCAGGGAGAAAGAATAAGAGTCGAAGAGGAGAAGATGGAAATTATTAGATCTAGTGTTGGTCTTCCCCGCGAGCGATTTCTTCTCCCTACGCGGTTAGAAAAAACGTATACTCCTGTAGGAAGAAGTAAAGAAGCGACGTCGACCCCCTTTTTTTAATTTTATTTTGATTTATATCGTTTCGGTTCGGTTCGGGTCGGGTCGGTTCGGGTCGGTTCGGTTCGGTTCGGTTCGATTTGGTTCGGTGGGGTTCGGTTTGGTTCGGTTCGATGGTGTTCGGTGGGATTCGGTTTGGTTCGATAGGGTTGATTGCATTAGGGTTTGGTTGGTTCGTTAAAGTGGGGTTCGATTTTGTTCGATCCGTTCGGTGGGGTTCGATTGGTATTCGATTCGATACTATTTGATTGATTCGATAGGGTTGGATCGGTTGGTGTATTCGGTCGGTGGGTTGATAAGTGGGCTTGATTATTCGGTTTTTGGTTTGATTCGATTCGGTTCTTTGGTTTAATTCAACGTGATTCGGTTTGGTTTGGTAAGGTTTGTTTGATTCGGTTCAATTGTCGGTTTGGTTGGTGGGTTTGGTTCATTTGTTGGCGGTTTGTTTAGTAAGGTGGGGTTGGTTGATTCGGTATGATTGGTTCACTATGGATCGGTTCGGTTTGGTTTGATTAGGTTTGGTTCGGTTCGGAACTCTTGATTGTTGGGTTCGATTGGGTTCGATCGTACGATTGATTTCGACCATCATCGGTCTATTTCGGGTGGTATCAACCGAGGGAGAAAGAATAAGAGGGAGTCGAAGAAGAGGGAGAAGATGGAAATTATTAGATCTAGCGTTGGTCTTCCCCGCGGGCGATTTCTTCTCCCTGCGCGGTTAGAAAAAACGTATACTCCTGTAGGAAGAAGTAAAGAAGCGACGTCGACCGCCCTTTTTTAATTTTATTTTGAATTATACCGGTTTGGTTCGATTCGGTTCGGGTCGGGTCGGGTGGGTTCGGTCCGGTTTGGGTCGGGTCGGTTCGGTTCGATTTGGTTCGGTGGGATTCGGTTTGGTTCGATAGGGTTCGGTTTTGTTCAGTGGGGTTTGGTTCGGTTCGGTAAAGTGGGGTTCGATTTTGTTCGATCTGGTTCCGTGGGGTTCGATTCGGTATGGTTCGGTTCGATACTATTTGATTCTGATCGGTTCGGTTCATTTCGGTTTAATTCAATGTGATTCGGTTTGGTTTGGTAAGGTTTGTTTCGGTTCGATTCAATTGGGGTCGGTTTTGTTCGGTAGGGTTTGGTTCATTTCGGTGGGCTTCGGTTTGTTTAGTAAGGTGGGGTTCGGTTTCGTTCGGTATGATTTGGTTCACTATGGATCGGTTCGGTTTGGTTTGATTAGGTTTGGTTCGGTTCGGGATTCGATTGTTGGGTTCGATTGGGTTCGATCGGTAACGATTGATTTTGACCATCATCGGTCTATTTGTGGTATCAGCAGGGAGAAAGAATAAGAGAGTCGAAGAGGGAGAAGATGGAAATTATTAGATCTAGTGTTGGTCTTCCCTGACGATTTCTTCTCCTGCGCGGTTAGAAAAACGTATACTCTGTGGGAAGAAGTAAAGCGGCGTCGACCTTTTTAATTTTATTTTGAATTATATCGGTTCGGGTCTTGGTTCGGTTTTGGTCGGGTCGGGTGTTGTCGGTCGGTTTGGGTGGTCGGTCGGTTCGATTCGGTTGGTCGGGTTCGGGTGGTCGGATTCGGTTGGTTTGGGTTGGTTTGATTAGGTTTGGTTCGGTTGGTATTGATTCGGTTGGGTTCGATTGGGTTCGGTCTGGTAACGATTGATTTCGACCATCATCGGTCTATTTCGGGTGGTATCAACCGAGGGTGAAAGAATAAGAGGGAGTCGAAGAAGAGGGAGATGATGGAAATTATTAGATCTAGTGTTTGTCTTCCCCGCGGGCGATTTCTTCTCCCTGTGTGGTTAGAAAAAACGTATACTCCTGTAGGAAGAAGTAAAGAAGCGACGTCGACCCCCTTTTTTTAATTTTATTTTGAATTATATCGGTTCGGGTCCGGTCGGGTTCGGTTGGTTGGTTGGTCGGGTCGTTGGTCGATTCGGTTGTCGTTGGTCGGTTCGGTTCGGTGTTTGGTTCATTTTGGGCTTGGTTTGTTTAGTAAGGTGGGGTTGGTTTTCGGTATGATTTGGTTCACTATGGATCGGTTCGGTTTGGTTTGATTAGGTTTGGTTGGTTGAATTCGATTCGGTTGGGTTCGATTGGGTTCGATCAGTAGCGATTGATTTCGACCATCATCGGTCTATTTGGTGGTATCAGAGGGAGAAAGAATAAGAGAGTCGAAGAGAGAAGATGGAAATTATTAGATCTAGTGTTGGTCTTCCATGCGATTTCTTCTCCTAGGTTAGAAAAATGTATACTCTGTAGGAAGAAGTAAAGCGGCGTCGACCCCTTTTTAATTTTATTTTGAATTATATCGGTTCGGTTGTTGTTGGGTTGTTCGGTTGGTTGTCGGGTCGGTTGATTTTTTTGGTTTGATTAGGTTTGGTTGGTTGAACTATTCGATTCGATTGGGTTCGATTGGGTTCGATCAGTAACGATTGATTTCGACCATCATCGGTCTATTTCGGGTGGTATCAACCGAGGGAGAAAGAATAAGAGAGAGTCGAAGAAGAGAGAGAAGATGGAAATTATTAGATCTAGTGTTGGTCTTCCCCGTGGGCGATTTCTTCTCCCTGCGCGGTTAGAAAAAATGTATACTCCTGTAGGAAGAAGTAAAGAAGCGAAGTGGACCCCCTTTTGTTAATTTTATTTTGAATTATATCGGTTCGGTTCGGGTCGGGTCGGTTCGGGTCGCTTCGGTTCGGGTCGGGTCGGTTCGGTTCGTGTCGGGTCGGTTTGATTAGGTTTGGTTCGGGTCGGAACTATTCGATTCGATTGGGTTCGATTGGGTTCAGTCTGGTAACGATTGATTTCGACCATCATCGGTCTATTTCGGGTGGTATCAACCGAGGGAGAAAGAATAAGAGGGAGTCGAAGAAGAGGGAGAAGATGGAAATTATTAGATCTAGTGTTGGTCTTCCCCGCGAGCGATTTCTTCTCCCAGCGCGGTTAGAAAAAATGTATACTCCTGTAGGAAGAAGTAAAGAAGCGACGTCGACCCCCTTTTTTTAATTTTATTTTGAATTATATCGGTTCGGTTCGGTTGATTCGGTTCGGGTCGGGTCGGATCGGGTCGGTTCGGATCGGTTTGGTTCATTTCAGTGGGCTTCGGTTTGTTTAGTAAGGTGGGGTTCGGTTTCATGATTTGGTTCATTATGGATCGGCTCGGTTTGGTTTGATTAGGTTTCGTTCGGTTCGGAGCTGTTCGATTTGGTTGGGTTCGATTGGGTTCAGTCTGGTAACAATTGATTTCGACCATCATCGGTCTATTTCGGGTGGTATCAACCGAGGGAGAAAGAATAAGAGGGAGTCGAAGAAGATGGAAATTATTAGATCTAGTGTTGGTCTTCCCGGCGGGCGATTTCTTCTCCCTGCGCGGTTAGAAAACACGTATACTCCTGTAGGAAGAAGTAAAGAAGCGACGTCGACCCCCTTTTTTTAATTTTATTTTGAATTATATCGGTTGTTGATTGGGTTGGTTAGTCGGTCGTTGATTGGGTCGGTTCGTTCGGTTCGTTTGGTTGGGTCGGTTGATTAGGTTTGGTTCGGTTGGGCATTGATTCGATTGGGTTCGATTGGGTTCGATTAGTAGATTGATTTCGACCATCATCGGTTGTTGGTATCAAAGGGAGAAAGAATAAGAGAGTCGAAGAAGAGGAGAAGATGGAAATTATTAGATCTAGTGTTGGTCTTCCCATGACGATTTCTTCTCCTGGTTAGAAAAACGTATACTCTGTAGGAAGAAGTAAAGCGTCGACCCCTTTTTAATTTTATTTTGATTTATATCGTTTTGGTTCGGGTCGGGTCGGTTGGTCGGTTCGTTCGATTGGTTCGATTTGGTTCTGTTGTTCGATGGTGTTGGTGATTCGGTTTGGTTCGATAGGGTTGGTTCATTCGGTGGGGTTTGGTTGTTCGTTAAAGTGGGGTTCGATTTTGTTCGATCGGTTGGGGTTGATTGGTGATGGATTCGATACTATTTGATTCGATTCGATAGGGTTGGATCGGTTTGGTGGCGTTCTGGGGTTGAAGTGGGGCTTGATTCTTTCGTTTGGTTTGATTCGATCGGTTGGTTCATTTGGTTTAATTCAACGTGATTCGGTTTGGTTTGGTAAGGTTTGTTGATTCGGTTCAATTGGGGTCGGTTTGGTTGGTGGGTTTGGTTCATTCGGTGGGCTTTGGTTTGTTTAGTAAGGTGGTCGGTTTGATTCGGTATGATTTGGTTCGCTATGGATCGGTTGGTTTGGTTTGATTAGGTTTGGTTGGTTGGGCTATTCGATTCGGTTGGGTTCGATTGGGTTCGATCTGGTAGCGATTGATTTCGATCATCGGTCTATTTGTGGTATCAGAGGAGAAAGAATAAGAGAGTCGAAGAAGAGGAGAAGATGGAAATTATTAGATCTAGTGTTGGTCTTCCATGAGCGATTTCTTCTCCTGTGTTAGAAAAACGTATACTCTGTAGGAAGAAGTAAAGAAGCGTCCCTTTTTAATTTTATTTTGAATTATACGGTTTGGTTCGATTCGGTTGGTTGGTTGGGTTGATTGTTTGGTCGGTTGATTCGTTTTCGATTGGTTCGGTGGGATTCGGTTTGGTTCGATAGGGTTCGGTTTTGTTCGGTGGGGTTTGGTTCGGTTCGGTAAAGTGGGGTTCGATTTTGTTCGATCTGGTTCCGTGGGGTTCGATTCGGTATGGTTCGGTTCGATACTATTTGATTCTGATCGGTTCGGTTCATTTCGGTTTAATTCAATGTGATTCGGTTTGGTTTGGTAAGGTTTGTTTTGGTTCGATTCAATTGGGGTCGGTTTTGTTCGGTAGGGTTTGGTTCATTGGTGGGCTTGGTTTGTTTAGTAAGGTGGGGTTCGGTTTAGATTCGGTATGATTTGGTTCACTATGGATCGGTTCGGTTTGGTTTGATTAGGTTTGGTTCGGTTGATTGTTGATTCGGTTGGGTTCGATTGGGTTCGATCGTAGCGATTGATTTGACCATCATTGGTCTATTTATCGAGGGAGAAAGAATAAGAGAGTCGAAGAGGGAGAAGATGGAAATTATTAGATCTAGTGTTGGTCTTCCATGGCGATTTCTTCTCCTGCGGTTAGAAAACGTATACTCTGTAGGAAGAAGTAAAGCGGCGTCGACCCCTTTTTTAATTTTATTTTGAATTATATCGGTTGGTCGGGTCGGTTGAATTGTTCGGTTGTCGGTTGGTTTCGGTTGATTCGGTTCGGTTCGGTTTGGTCGGTTTGATTAGGTTTGGTTGGTTGGAGATTCGATTCGGTTGGGTTCGATTGGGTTCGATCGGTAACGATTGATTTCGACATCATCGGTCTATTTGTGGTATCGAGGGAGAAAGAATAAGAGAGTCGAAGAAGAGGAGAAGATGGAAATTATTAGATCTAGTGTTGGTCTTCCCATGGATTTCTTCTCCTGCGGTTAAACGTATACTCTGTAGGAAGAAGTAAAGAAGCGTCGACCCCTTTTTAATTTTATTTTGAATTATATCGGTTCGGTTCGGGTCGGGTCGGTTCGATTCGGTTGGTTGGTCGGTTTGGTTTGGTTGGTTGGGCTATTCGATTCGTTGGGTTCGATTGGGTTCGATCGTAACGATTGATTTACATCATCGGTCTATTTGTGGTATCAGCAGGAGAAAGAATAAGAGAGTCGAAGAAGATGGAAATTATTAGATCTAGTGTTGGTCTTCCCAGCGATTTCTTCTCCTGCGGTTAGAAAAATGTATACTCTGTAGGAAGAAGTAAAGAAGCGTCGACCCCTTTTTAATTTTATTTTGAATTATATCGGTTTGTTCGGTTGGTTCGGTCGGTTCGTTTGGTTGATTCGGTTCGGTTCGGTTGGTTGGTCGGGTGATTGAGTCGGGTCGGGTCGGGTCGGTTGGTTGGTCGGGTTGATTCATCATGAATTATTGAGCTTCATCTTATATAAGTAGAAATCATCCTTATGTATGATAAGACTTTAGTATGAATGATCTTGATGATGTGTTTTATATGTATAGATGGTGTGATAAAGAATGCATGTGAGCATCCTTGTGATAAAATGCTGGAAGAATTCCGATAATTTTTATAGGTAATGAATAATCGGTTGGTGTTCGGTTTGGTTGATTCGGGTCGGGTTGGTCTGATTGGTCGGGTGATTCGGTTTTCGATTTGGTTCGGTGTTCGGTTTGGTTGGTCGATGGGGTTGGTGGGATTCGGTTTGGTCGATAGGGTTGGTTTGTTGGTGGGGTTTGGTTCGGTTCGGTAAAGTGGGGTTCGATTTTGTTCGATCGGTTCGGTGGGGTTCGATTCGGTATGGTTGGTTCGATACTATTTGATTCGATTCGATGGGGTTCGGATCGGTTCGGTGGCGTTATCTGATTTAAGTTTGATTATTGGTTTCGTTTGGTTTGATTGATCGGTTCGGTTCATTTGGTTTAATTCAATGATTCGGTTGGTTTGGTAAGGTTTGTTTGGTTCAATTCAATTTGGGTCGGTTTGGTTGAGGGGTTTGGTTCATTTGGCCGGTTTGTTTAGTAAGGTGGGGTTCTTTCTGTAGGAAGAAGTAAAGCGATTTTTTAATTTTATTTTGAATTATATCGGTTTGGTTTCGGTTCGGTCGGTTGATTCGGTTGGTTCGGTTCGGTTGGTCGGGTCGGGTCGATCGGTCGGTTTGGTTGGTTGGTAATCATCGATAATCGTAGAGCTTCCAAATCTTATATATTCGAAATACCAAATCATCCTTATGTATGATAAGACTTGGTATGATCTTGATGATGTGTTTTATATGTATAGATGGTGTGATAAAGAATGCATGAGCATCCTTGTGCATACACTTATAAAATGCTGGAAGAAATTGTTTCGAATAATTGTTTTAGGTAATGAATAATCGGTTCGGTGGGGTTCGGTTAGGTTCGGTTGAATTGTCGGTTGATCTCGGTTGGTTTGGGTCGATTCGGTTGATTTTTGTTGTTGGGGTTGGTTGGTTGGTTCGATGGGGTTCGGTGGGATTGGGTTTGATCGATAGTTGGTTTTGTTGTTTGGTTATTCGGTAAGTGGGGTTCGATTTTGTTCGATCGGTTGATTCGATTGTATGGTTGGTTCGATACTATTTGATTGATTCGATTTAATTTTATTTGAATTATATCGGTTGGTTCGGGTGGTCGGTTGATTCGGTCGGTTGATTCGGTGGGGTTGATAAGTGGGGCTTGATTTGGTTTGGTTACGTTTGGTTTGATTCTGATCGGTTCGGTTCATTTCGGTTTAATTGATGTGATTCGGTTTGGTTTGGTAAGGTTCGTTTGTTCGATTCAATTGGGGTCGGTTTGGTTCGATAGGGTTTGGTTCATTCGGTGGGTTTGTTTAGTAAGGTGGGGTTCTTCGTTCGGTATGATTTGGTTCACTATGGATCGGTTCGGTTTGGTTTGATTAGGTTTGGTTGGTTGGAGCATTCGATTCGGTTGGGTTCGATTGGGTTCGATGTAACGATTGATTTCGACCATCATCGGTTTATTTGGTGGTATCGAGGAGAAAGAATAAGAGAGTCGAAGAAGAGGAGAAGATGGAAATTATTAGATCTAGTGTTGGTCTTCCCATTTCTTCTCCTGCGGTTAGAAAAACGTATACTCTGTAGGAAGAAGTAAAGAAGCGTCGACCCCTTTTTAATTTTATTTTGAATTATATCGGTTGGGTGGTTGGTTGTCGGTTGGTGTTGTTTGATTAGGTTTGGTTCGGTTGGGTTGTTCGATTTGGTTGGGTTCGATTGGGTTCGATCAGTAGATTGATTTCGACCATCATCGGTCTATTTGTGGTATCAATCGGGAGAAAGAATAAGAGAGTCGAAGAAGAGGAGAAGATGGAAATTATTAGATCTAGTGTTGGTCTTCCCAGCGATTTCTTCTCCTGTTGGATACTCAGGAAGAAGTAGCGGCGTCGACCCCTTTTTTAATTTTATTTTGAATTATATCGGTTCGGGTCGGGTCGGTTTGATTAGGTTTGGTTCGATTCGGGATTCGATTCGGTTGGGTTCGATTGGGTTCGATCGTAACGATTGATTTCGACCATCATCGGTCTATTTGGTGGTATCGTGGGAGAAAGAATAAGAGAGTCGAAGAAGGAGAAGATGGAAATTATTAGATCTAGTGTTGGTCTTCCGATTTCTTCTCCCTGTTAAACGTATACTCTGTAGGAAGAAGTAAAGCGCGTACCCCTTTTTAATTTTATTTTGAATTATATCGGTTCGGGTCGGTGGTTGGTCGGGTGGGTCGGTCGATTCGTTGGTGGTCTGATTCGGTGTGTTCATTCGGTGGGCTTGGTTTGTTTAGTAAGGTGGGGTTCGGTTTAGTTCGGTATGATTTGGTTCACTATGGTTCGGTTCGGTTTGGTTTGGTTAGGTTTGGTTCGGTTGATTCGATTCGGTTGGGTTCGATTGGGTTCGATCGTAACGATTGATTTCGACCATCATTTTTGGTGGTATCAGGGGAGAAAGAATAAGAGTGAAAGAGGAAGATGGAAATTATTAGATCTAGTGTTGGTCTTCCGTGATTTCTTCTCCTTGGTTAGAAAAACGTATACTCTGTAGGAAGAAGTAAAGCGGTTGACCCCTTTTTTGAATTATATCGGTTCGGTTGTCGGTTCGGTTGCTTGGTTCGTTCGGTTGGTCGGGTCGGTTCGGTTGATGTGGTCGGTTTGATTAGGTTTGGTTCGGTTCGGAACTATTCGATTCGATTGGGTTCGATTGGGTTCGATCAGTAACGATTGATTTCGACCATCATCGGTCTATTTGGTGGTATCGAGGGAGAAAGAATAAGAGAGTCGAAGAAGAGGAGAAGATGGAAATTATTAGATCTAGTGTTGGTCTTCCCCGCGAGCGATTTCTTCTCCCAGCGGTTAGAAAAAATGTATACTCCTGTAGGAAGAAGTAAAGAAGCGACGTCGACCCCCTTTTTTTAATTTTATTTTGAATTATATCGGTTCGGTTTGGTTCGGGTCGGGTCGGTTCGGTTCGGTTCGGTTCGGGTCGGGTCGGGTCGGTTCGGATCGGTTTGGTTCATTTCAGTGGGCTTCGGTTTGTTTAGTAAGGTGGGGTTCGGTTTCGTTCGGTATGATTTGGTTCATTATGGATCGGCTCGGTTTGGTTTGATTAGGTTTCGTTCGGTTCGGAGCTGTTCGATTTGGTTGGGTTCGATTGGGTTCAGTCTGGTAACAATTGATTTCGACCATCATCGGTCTATTTCGGGTGGTATCAACCGAGGGAGAAAGAATACGAGGGAGTCGAAGAAGAGGGAGAAGATGGAAATTATTAGATCTAGTGTTGGTCTTCCCGGCGATTTCTTCTCCTTGCGCGGTTAGAAAAACGTATACTCTGTAGGAAGAAGTAAAGCGTCGACCCCTTTTTTAATTTTATTTTGAATTATATCGGTTGTGTTGAGGTTGGTCGGTGGTCGGGTCGGTCGGTTCGGGTCGGGTCGGTTCGTGTCGTTGGGTTTGATTAGGTTTGGTTGGTTCGGGCTATTGATTCGATTGGGTTCGATTGGGTTCGATCGGTAGCGATTGATTTCGACCATCATCCTATTTGGTGGTATCAGAGGGAGAAAGAAAGAGAGTCGAAGAAGAGGAGAAGATGGAAATTATTAGATCTAGTGTTGGTCTTCATGATTTCTTCTCGCGGTTAGAAAAAGTATACTCTGTAGGAAGAAGTAAAGAAGCGCGTCGACCCCTTTTTAATTTTATTTTGAATTATATCGTTTCGGTTGGTTCGGTCGGTTGTTGATTCGGTTCGGTTCGGTTCGATTTGGTTTGGTGGGGTTCGGTTTGGTTCGGTTCGATGGTGTTCGGTGGGATTCGGTTTGGTTCGATAGGGTTCGGTTCTGTTCAGTGGGGTTTGGTTCGGTTCGTTAAAGTGGGGTTCGATTTTGTTCGATCTGGTTCAGTGGGGTTCGATTCGGTATTTTCTATTTGATTCGATTCGATATGGTTGGATCGGTTGGGTGGTCGGGTTGAAGTGGGGCTTGATTGGTTCGGTTTCGTTTGGTTTGATTCTGATCGGTTCGGTTCATTTCGGTTTAATTCAACGTGATTCGGTTTGGTTTGGTAAGGTTTGTTTCGGTTCGGTTCAATTCGGGTCGGTTTGGTTCGGTAGGGTTTGGTTCATTTCGGTGGGCTTCGGTTTGTTTAGTAAGGTGGGGTTCGGTTTTGTTCGGTATGATTGGGTTCACTATGGATCGATTCGGTTTGGTTTGATTAGGTTTGGTTCGGTTCGGAACTCTTCGATTCGGTTGGGTTCGATTGGTTTCAGTCTGGTAACGAATGATTTTGACCATCATCGGTCTATTTCGGGTGGTATCAACCGAGGGAGAAAGAATAAGAGAGTCGAAGAAGAGAGAGAAGATGGAAATTATTAGATCTAGTGTTGGTCTTCCCCGCGGGCGATTTCTTCTCCCTGCGCGGTTAGAAAAAATGTATACTCCTGTAGGAAGAAGTAAAGAAGCGACGTCGACCGCCCTTTTTTAATTTTATTTTGAATTATACCGGTTTGGTTCGATTTGATTCGGTTCGGGTCGGGTCGTTTCGGGTTGATTCGGTTGGTCGGGTCGGTTTGATTAGGTTTGGTTCGGTTCAGATTCGATTCGGTTGGGTTCGATTGGGTTCGATCGGTAACGATTGATTTCGACCATCAGGTTTTGGTGGTATCAGGGGAGAAAGAATAAGAGAGTCGAAGAAGAGGAGAAGATGGAAATTATTAGATCTAGTGTTGGTCTTCCCATGGTGATTTCTTCTCCTCGTGTTTAAACGTATACTCTAGGAAGAAGTAAAGTGATTTTTAATTTTATTTTGAATTATATCGGTTGGGTTCGGGTCGGTGGTCGGTTCGGTTCGGTTCGGTTTGGTTCATTCGGTGGGCTTCGGTTTGTTTAGTAAGGTGGGGTTCGGTTCGGTATGATTTGGTTCATTATGGATCGGTTCGGTTTGTTTTGATTAGGTTTGGTTCGGTTGGGCTGTTCGATTCGGTTGGGTTCGATTGGGTTCGATCGTAACGATTGATTTCGACCATCATCGGTCTATTTGGTGGTATCGAGGGAGAAAGAATAAGAGGAGTCGAGAAGAGGAGATCTAGTGTTGGTCTTCCCATGCGATTTCTTCTCCTGCGGTTAGAAACGTATACTCTGTAGGAAGAAGTAAAGCGTCGACCCCTTTTTAATTTTATTTTGAATTATATCGGTTGGGTCGGGTGTTGGGTTGATTCGGTCGGTTCGGGTCGGGTCGGTTGATTGGTCGGTTTGATTAGGTTTGGTTGGTTGGGTTCGATTGATTGGTTCGATTGGGTTCGATCAGTAACGATTGATTTACCATCATCGGTCTATTTGTGGTATCGGAGGAGAAAGAATAAGAGGAGTCGAAGAGAAGATGGAAATTATTAGATCTAGTGTTGGTCTTCCCCGCGGGCGATTTCTTCTCCCTGCGCGGTTAGAAAAAATGTATACTCTTGTAGGAAGAAGTAAAGAAGCGACGTCGACCCCCTTTTTTTAATTTTATTTTGAATTATATCGGTTTGGTTCGGTTCGGTTCGGCTCGGTTCGGTTTGGTTCGGTTCGGTTCGGTTCGGTTCGGTTGGTTTGGTTGGGTGATTGGTCGGGTCGTCGGTTTGTTGATCGGGTGGTGGTCATCGTATATTCGTGGTTCCAAATCTTATATATAGGATACCAAATCATCCTTATGTATGATAAGACTTTAGTATGAATGATCTTGATGATGTGTTTTATATGTATAGATGGTGTGATAAAGAATGCATGTGAGCATCCTTGATTTGATAAAATGCTCAGGTCGATTCGAGAATAATTGTTTTCATAGGTAATGAATAATCGGTTCGGTGGGGTTCGGTTAGGTTCGGTTCGGGTCGGGTCGGGTCCGGTCGGGTCGGTTCGGTTTGGGTCGGGTCGGTTCGGTTCGGTTCGATTTGGTTATTCGGTTGGTTGATTGATGGGTTCGGTGGGATTCGGTTTGGTCGATAGGGTTCGGTTTTGTTCGGTGGGGTTTGGTTGGTTCGGTAAAGTGGGGTTCGATTGTGTTCGATCTGGTTGAGTGGGGTTCGATTCGGTATGGTTCGGTTCGATACTATTTGATTCGATTCGATGGGGTTCGGATCGGTTCGGTGGCGTTCGGTCCAGTGGGGTTCGGTAAGTGGGGTTGATTCGGTTCGGTTTCGTTTGGTTTGATTCTGATCGGTTCGGTTCATTTCGGTTTAATTCAATGTGATTCGGTTTGGTTTGGTAAGGTTTGTTTCGGTTCAATTCAATTTGGGTCGGTTTGGTTCGGTAGGGTTTGGTTCATTTCGGTAGGCTTCGGTTTGTTTAGTAAGGTGGGGTTCGGTTTCGTTCGGTAGGAAGAAGTAAAGAAGCGACGTCGACCCCCTTTTTTTAATTTTATTTTGAATTATATCGGTTTGGTTCGGTTCGGTTCGGCTCGGTTCGGTTCGGTTCGGTTCGGGTGGGTGATCGGGTTCGGTTTAGTTGGTGGGTCGGTATCATAGAATATAATTAGAAATAGAGCTTCCAAATCTTATATATAATCGAATAAATCATCCTTATGTATGATAAGACTTGTTTGAATGATCTTGATGATGTGTTTTATATGTATAGATGGTGTGATAAAGAATGCATGTGAGCATCCTTGTATACACTTATAAAATATTTTGGAAAATCATTGATTCGAATAATTGTTTCATAGGTAATGAATAATCGGTTCGGTGGGGTTCGGTTTGGTTGTGGGTTCGTTGGGATTCGGTTTGGTTGAAAGGGTTGATTCGATTCGGTGGGTTTGGTTCGGTTCGGTAAAGTGGGGTTCGATTTTGTTCGGTATGGTTGATTCGATATATTTGATTCGATTCGATAGGGTTGGATCGGTTCTTGGGTTAAGTGGGGCTTGATTTGGTTGATTCGTTTGGTTTGATTCGATCGGTTCGGTTCATTTGGTTTAATTGTGATTCGGTTTGGTTTGGTAAGGTTCGTTTGTTCGATTCAATTGGGTCGGTTTGGTTCGGTAGGGTTTGGTTTATTTGGGTGGGCTTCGGTTTGTTTAGTAAGGTGGGGTTCGGTTTAGTTCGGTATGATTTGGTTCACTATGGATCGGTTCGGTTTGGTTTGATTAGGTTTGGTTCGGTTGGGCTGCTCGATTCGGTTGGGTTCGATTGGGTTCGATCAGTAGCGATTGATTTCACCATCATTGGTCTATTGAGTGGTATCGAGGGAGAAAGAATAAGAGAGTCGAAGAGGAGAAGATGGAAATTATTAGATCTAGTGTTGGTCTTCCCATGAGCGTTCTTCTCCTGGCGGTTAGAAAAACGTATACTCTGTAGGAAGAAGTAAAGCGTCGACCCCTTTTTAATTTTATTTTGAATTATATCGGTTGAATTGTTGTTGTCTGGTCGGTTCGGGTGGTCGTTCGTCGTTCGGTTGTTGGTCGGTTTGATTAGGTTTGGTTCGGTTCGGGATTCGATTCGGTTGGGTTCGATTGGGTTCGATCGTAACGATTGATTTCGACCATCATCGGTCTATTTGGGTGGTATCGAGGAGAAAGAATAAGAGGAGTCGAAGAAGGAAGATGGAAATTATTAGATCTAGTGTTGGTCTTCCATGCGATTTCTTCTCCTACGGTTAGAAAAACGTATACTCTGTAGGAAGAAGTAAAGCGGCGTCGACTTTTTAATTTTATTTTGAATTATATCGGTTGGGTCGGGTCGGGTCGGTTGGTCGTCGTTTGGTCGGTTCGGTTGGTCGGTTGGTCGGGTCGGTCGTGTTCGGTTGTTTCGGTTTGATTAGGTTTGGTTCGGTTGGCTTCGATTCGGTTGGGTTCGATTGGGTTCGATCTGGTAACGATTGATTTCGACCATCATCGGTCTATTTGGGTGGTATCAAAGAATAAGAGGGAGTCGAAGAGAGAAGATGGAAATTATTAGATCTAGTGTTGGTCTTCCCCGCGGGCGATTTCTTCTCCCTGCGCGGTTAGAAAAATCGTATACTCCTGTAGGAAGAAGTAAAGAAGCGACGTCGACCCCCCTTTTTTAATTTTATTTTGAATTATATCGGTTTGGTTCGGTTCGGGTCGGGTCGGGTCGGTTCGGTTTGGGTCGGGTCGGTTCGGTTCGGTTCGATTTGGTTCGGTGGGGTTCGGTTTGGTTCGGTTCGATGGGGTTCGGTGGGATTCGGTTTGGTTCGATAGGGTTCGGTTTTGTTCAGTGGGGTTTGGTTCGGTTCGGTAAAGTGGGGTTCGATTTTGTTCGATCTGGTTCAGTGGGGTTCGATTCGGTATGGTTCGGTTCGATACTATTTGATTCGATTCGATGGGGTTCGGATTTCGGTGGCGTTCGGTCGGTGGGGTTGGTAAGTGGGGCTTGATTGGTTCGGTTCGTTTGGTTTGATTCTGATCGGTTCGGTTCATTTCGGTTTAATTCAATGTGATTCGGTTTGGTTTGGTAAGGTTTGTTTCGGTTCGATTCAATTTGGGTCGGTTTGGTTCGGTAGGGTTTGGTTCATTTCGGTGGGCTTCGGTTTGTTTAGTAAGGTGGGGTTCGGTTTCGTTCGGTATGATTTGGTTCACTATGGATCGGTTTGGTTTGATTAGGTTTGGTTCGGTTCGGAACTGTTCGATTCGGTTGGGTTCGATTGGGTTCGATCGGTAACGATTGATTTCGATCATCGGTCTATTTGGTGGTATCAGCAGGAGAAAGAATAAGAGAGTCGAAGAAGAGAAGATGGAAATTATTAGATCTAGTGTTGGTCTTCCCATGCGATTTCTTCTCCTGTTAAAAAAATGTATACTTGTAGGAAGAAGTAAAGAAGCGTGGGCCCCTTTTTAATTTTATTTTGAATTATATCGGTTCGGTTCGGGTCGGGTCGGGTGAATTGGTTGGTCGGTTGTCGTTTTGATTCGGTTGGTTGGGTCGGTTCGGTTGGTTCGGTTGGGTGGGTTCGGTTCATTTCGGTGGGCTTGGTTTGTTTAGGTGGTTGATTTAGATTCGGTATGATTTGGTTCACTATGGATCGGTTGGTCGGTTCGGTTCGGTTCGGTCGGTTCGGTTCGGTTGTGTGGTTGTTGTTGTCGGTTTGATTAGGTTTGGTTCGGTTTGGGATTGATTCGGTTGGGTTCGATTGGGTTCGATCTGTAACGATTGATTTCGACCATCATCGGTCTATTTGAGTGGTATCAGAGGGAGAAAGAATAAGAGAGTCGAAGAAGAGGAAGATGGAAATTATTAGATCTAGTGTTGGTCTTCCCGATTTCTTCTCCTGTGCGGTTAGAAAAACGTATACTCTGTAGGAAGAAGTAAAGCGGCGTCGACCCCTTTTTAATTTTATTTTGAATTATATCGGTTCGGGTGGTCGGTGTTCGGTTGATTCGGTGGGTTGAGTGGGCTTGATTTGGTTTGGTTCGTTTGGTTTGATTCGATCGGTTCATTTGGTTTAATTCATGTGATTCGGTTTGGTTTGGTAAGGTTCGTTTCGGTTCGATTCAATTGGGGTCGGTTTGGTTCGATAGGGTTTGGTTCATTTCTGTGGGCTTCGGTTTGTTTAGTAAGGTGGGGTTCGGTTTCGTTCGGTATGATTTGGTTCACTATGGATCGGTTCGGTTTGGTTTGATTAGGTTTGGTTCGGTTCGGAACTGTTCGATTCGGTTGGGTTCGATTGGGTTCACTCTGGTAACGATTGATTTCGACCATCATCGGTTTATTTGTGGTATCAGAGGGAGAAAGAATAAGAGGAGTCGAAGAGGAGAAGATGGAAATTATTAGATCTAGTGTTGGTCTTCCCCGCGGGCGATTTCTTCTCCCTACGCGGTTAGAAAAAACGTATACTCCTGTAGGAAGAAGTAAAGCGGCGACCCCTTTTTTAATTTTATTTTGAATTATATCGGTTCGGGTGGGTCGGGTGGGTCGGT
The DNA here is from genome assembly GCA_021527575.1 of Ensete glaucum. Taxonomy (NCBI): domain Eukaryota; kingdom Viridiplantae; phylum Streptophyta; class Magnoliopsida; order Zingiberales; family Musaceae; genus Ensete; species Ensete glaucum. Next base: position 94,286 of record CM038552.1, on the reverse strand, counting down.
CGGTTGGTCGGTCGGGTCGGTTGGTTGGTGTCGGTTTGATTAGGTTTGGTTGGTTCGGGATTCGGTTGGTTGGGTTCGATTGGGTTCGACGGTAACGATTGATTTCGACCATCATCGGTCTATTTTGGTATCAACAGGGAGAAAGAATAAGAGAGTCGAAGAGGAGAAGATGGAAATTATTAGATCTAGTGTTGGTCTTCCATGATTTCTTCTCCTCGGTTAGAAAAACGTATACTCTGTGAAGAAGTAAAGCGGCCCCTTTTTTTAATTTTATTTTGAATTATATCGGTTGGGTTCGGGTCGGGTGGGTCTCGGTCGGGTCTGTTCGGTTGATTCGGTTCGGTTGGTTGGTCGGGTTCGGGTCGGTTGATTGGTCGGTTTGATTAGGTTTGGGTCGGGTCGGGTCGGTTCGGTTTTTGTTCATTCTGGGCCGGTTTGTTTTGTAAGGTGGGGTTCGGTTTTCGGTATGATTTGGTTCACTATGGATCGTCGGTTTGGTTTGATTAGGTTTGGTTGATTCGGGATTCGATTCGGTTGGGTTCGATTGGGTTCATTGTAACGATTGATTTCGACCATCATCGGTTTTGTGGTATCAACGGGGAGAAAGAATAAGAGAGTCGAAGAGGGAGAAGATGGAAATTATTAGATCTAGTGTTGGTCTTCCCATGACTTCTTCTCCTGCGGTTAGAAAAACGTATACTCTGTAGGAAGAAGTAAAGCGGCGTCGACCCCTTTTTTAATTTTATTTTGAATTATATCGGTTGTTGGTTCGTTGGGTCGGTCGGTTCGGTTCGGTTGGTCGGGTCGGGTGGTTGGTCGGGTCGGATTCGGTTGATCGGTCGGTTTGATTAGGTTTGGTTCGATTCGGCTTGATTCGGTTGGGTTCGATTGGGTTCGATCAGTAATTGATTTCGACCATCATCGGTCTATTTGTGGTATCAATCGGGAGAAAGAATAAGAGGAGTCGAAGAAGAGGAGAAGATGGAAATTATTAGATCTAGTGTTGGTCTTCCCTGCGATTTCTTCTCCTGCGTTAGAAAAACGTATACTCTGTAGGAAGAAGTAAGCGTCGACCCTTTTTAATTTTATTTTGAATTATATCGGTTCGGTTCGGTCGGGTCGTTGGTCGGGTGGGTCGGGGTTGGTTGGTCGGGTCGGTTCGGGTCGGTTTGATTAGGTTTGGTTCGGTTCGGGTTCGATTGGTTGGGTTCGATTGGGTTCGATCGTAACGATTGATTTCGACCATCATCGGTCTATTTGTGGTATCAACAGGGAGAAAGAATAAGAGGAGTCGAAGAGGAGAAGATGGAAATTATTAGATCTAGTGTTGGTCTTCCCATGATTTCTTCTCCTGCGGTTAGAAACGTATACTCTGTAGGAAGAAGTAAAGAAGCGGCGTCGACCCCTTTTTAATTTTATTTTGAATTATATCGGTTTGGTTCGGTTCGGTTTGGTTGGTTCGGTTCGGTTCGGTTGTTCGGTTGATTCGGTTGATCGGTCGGTTCGGTTGATTCGGGTCGGGTCGGTCGATCGGCTCTCGGTTGGCATAGTCCCATTTTAATACAATTGGGCTTTTACATGTTCTATTCTTTCTCTTTGTCTTTTAACAAATGCTTTGAAATGAATTGTTATCAACTTATTTTTCTTTCTAGATGTCGACAAGTAGGCAAGTTCCAACTTAGAGTCAACCAAAAGGAGGAGTCATCTCCTTTATTCATCCTGCTGCATCCATTACTGGTCCTTCTCTCATGGGATCCTTTTCTGAGATAACGAACCCTTCTTATGAACAAGCGAAGATCGATGCACCTATGGACAATCCTTTGCATTCATCAATCATAACGTCATACTGCAATGATGGTGTTCGAATAGATCATCGAGAGGTGGGCGAAGAGGTAAACTTTGTATCGTGTCCTCTAGTGTTTTATCAGCAGAACTTCTAATTTGGATATTCTTTGCTATTGTGATGCATTAGAATTTGAAACTTTCAATACTAATTTTCTTCCAAGCATTACCTTTTATGTGGCAATCCTCCTTGAAGTGTGATTATCGTTCAAATTTTGCTACTTTAAGTGTATTGAATTTTCCTTTTCTTCTTTACATACATTTTAATCGAGAGTTCAAGTGGTTAATTTCATGATCACACTTGGATTAGGAGACATCACAAGCAATGGTTCTGTTTGTAATAGTGCCATTGACAGTCTCTTTTGATAAGGGTCCTTCTTGTAAAGACAAGACTTCTTAGATGTACATCAAATCGGTGGACCGATGTTGACTCATTTGTTCGATGACTTGGTTAGTGCGCAGTTTTCTTGATACTTCTAACCTTAAGTTGTTGCCAATGACATTTAAACTTACTGACCAAGTAATCGGTAATATCTCTTATCCTAGATGGATTGTGTATGGTAATTTTTATTTGATCACATTTTATGAGGTATGACAGATAGCCAAGTGTAGCACTGACCAAATTGAAGTCAAAGAGGCAGACAAATGAAATTGAAAAAGCCACTCAGAAGCGTAAGAAAGCCTTTTGAGAAACCTGATTCTGTTGTAGAGAATTCACCTAAAAAGAGGTTTCCTCATGCCACAAGGTGAAGGAGAAGGCAAGGTAAATGAACTTCCAGTCTTACCTAATGTTATCACAAACTCATGCTGCACCTGTTGGAAGAAACTGAATGAACTTCAGTCGATAATTCATTATCGGTTCGGTTGATCTTGATGATGTATTTTATATGTACAGACGCTGTGATAAAGAATGCATGTGAGCATCCTTGTGCATACACTTTTAAAATGCTCAGCTGGAAATTACAGTTCGGCTTCCTGAATAATTGTTTTCATAGGTAATGAAATCCTAGTTAGAAAAGGAAACAGTTCGGCTTCCTGAATAATTTTGGTGTGCTATCTCTGCAATCTACACGTTGCTAATTTCCTGAATCCTTTTCATGTACTTTTTCATTGACTACATTTTCATTACAGTGGTGGCCGTAAACAGCAGGTTTTGACACAATGTGCCACAAACATGTCATGTTATCACCAGATACTATTCCAGGAATGAAGGCAATTGTTGAGAACACAAACCTTGCAACTGCTAGCTCTGGATCAAATATTTTGTCCTCTGAATTGAATGCTACCCAACAACCTCTTCTTGTAGCAAAAGAATTTGCAGCCTCAAAAGCCACTGTTGCTGGACTCAAGTCTCATTATTGGATGGTGATTTGCAAGCTTTTCCAGATAATCGACCAGAAGTGGTATTGAACGATTATTTTCCTTGAAGTGCAATTCCTAGTTTCATGTTTACATTGTAGCTTATCTTTTGTGTGACTGGATTCATTTTAGGAGATGACAATGCTTTCTGGCCTTGAATCACTTGATGAATTTTCTTCTCAGCACAATAACACCACTGGTAAGTAGAGATCCAACAGATAGTTTTGCAAAATATTCAATGTTTATGAGAATTAGATATAAATCCAACCCATGCAAGTTGGATAACATCATATTTTTTCTTCGACATATTCCCATTTTTCATACAATTCAGGCTTTTTTTACCAACATGTTCTATTCTTTTCTCCTTTGTCTGTTAACGAATGCTTTGAGATGAATTGTTTTCAACTTATTTTTCTTTCTAGATGTCAGACAAGTAGGCAAGTTCCAACTTAGAAACGAGTCACAACCAAAAAAGGGAGCTGCTAACTCTATCTCCTTTATTCATCCTGCTGCTTCCATTACTGGTCCTTCTCCCATGGGATCCTTTTCTGAGATAACGAACCCTTCTTATGAACAAGCGAAGATCGATGTACCTATGGACAATCCTTTGCATTCATCAATCATAACCTCAGACTGCAATGAAGGTGTTCCAATAGATCATCGAGAGGTGGGCGAAGAGGTAAACTTTGTATCTTGTCCTCTAGTGTTTTATCGTGAACTTCTAATTTGGATATTCATTTGCTATTGTCTTGCATTAGAATTCATAAACTTTCAATACTAATTTTCTTAAGATTACCTTTTATTTAGCAATCCTCCTTGAGGTTGTCGATTAGGCTTGAATATGTTGGATACATTTCGGTCCAATCGGTTTGGAGCATAAAGGTTCAAAGAGACGACTTTTGAAAATTCTCTTATACACCAAATCATATTTTCTTAATCTAAATACTTTGTGGTAGGAACTTGTACAAGTATTGTTGGAACATGATAGTGAGACAAAGATTATGAAAGGAAGCAAATTAATTATTGAATTTAATGGCTTTCGTAGTGATGGATGAAGGGCCTCATAATAATGAGTGGTGGCAAGTATAGAAGTGAGAAACATTTAGAAAAGTGCTTTAGACTTGGCCTTTAGCATGTCATTGTAGTAGGAGCCTTCCCTGAGATTGTGCCACAAATTAACTTGCTTATGTTTACCTTTGAATTTATGTTTGAAGATATGCGGTGGGGCATGCTTGGAGCTCTAATCAGCTTGTGATTCTGGTATACTAGTCTTTGTGATTGTTTATTCATGTGCATGAGTGACACGTACCTTTGTGGTTTTTCAACTTAGTTGTTCGGGGCACATCTCTTTGTGGTTTTTAGGATCCTTTCTTTTTACGCTTCTAAAAATCTGGACTTGCTCATGGATTTTCAAGTCGGAATGGTTGTACACATCTACAAGCTGTACTAAATGCATAAATTTTGAGTTTTCTCTGATGAAATTTTATGTACTTAAAAAGGATGTATATAGGACTTATGCATCAGCTCAAAGTTTATGATAGTAACTACATGGAAAATTAAGTTAAGTTACACATGACAATCATTGTATTGAACACAAATTTAAGTTGTGCACTATCTGACACCCATAGATTGCCACAAGTAGCCTCTCACCATGCAACAAAAGAGCATGGCAACAAACCTACATGTGATTATGTGATATGGATGAAGAGGGGAAAATAGTAGGGGCATGTTGATGCAAGTGAAGAGTAAACAAAGGTGAGTGGAAACGAGAAGGAAGAGAGGAAAAGGGACGGTTATATATTTTTCTGCTCAGTTGAGGATCCTATTTTGTTAAAGATAAGCATAGTATATTTTTTGTTATTATAGTTTCAATGGCTTCAAACATCAAAAAGTAGTGTTCATGTATAGTTGCTTTTGACAAACAGATGTTTATCGTAGGGCTGGTATGTAGTAGTAGAGGAAAACTTTTAAATATTAGCATAGTAGTTATTGATGACAAGGGCTATGATACAAACACCATGAAACACAAGATGGAAATGAAATTTTTATGGAAAAGGTTTGCAACATCCGTAATGGATGGACACAACTTTTTAAACATATATAGGTTAATGTCCATCTCATTATCCATCGTCTTGTAAGAAGTTCTTCACAAATGCCACATCTAAATTCCATGATTTGATCAAAAAATTTATATACCAGTACCAGTTCTTTGTCCCATAACGAGGACATTTTTTTGGAGAGGATCAAGAAGTGAACCATTTGGGTGAAGAAGCAAATCAGAATGTGCAATCAACTCCCAAGAGATTGAATTGCCATTCTTACATGAACCGGCCACAAACTAGTAGATGGTCAAAAGCAGAAACAAAGTTGTTCTATGAGGTACTTTGATATTGTCACACCATGTTTCTTTTTAGTTTATTAATAAAAGCTTTCTTCAATGATTTTGAGTACGCTATGTTTATTAACGAATGCCATTCTGATAGCCGGTTCCTGAACTTTTCTACTAAATTGATTTAAGGGATTTTTCTTTGGCTTTCTTAAATAAGAGTTTTCTTTATAAAATTAGTATCACATTAAAGAGAGTTCTCTTTGGCATCTTACTACAACTTTATTGGATGAGCATGAGAAGCTGCAGCACATGTTTCTTTAAACTTGCTAGTGACAAATGAGCTCAAGATTTCACCCAGTTTGGTTGAATTTCTCTATCCCATGGCCTTAGTTTTTCTGCTATTCTTTTGTTCCACTCTTATGTTGTGTTTGTGCACTTCCATAGATTCTCATTTCATTCATTACGTACCAAGCAGTCTATTTTGAATGTAGCATTCTGCCATCCAAATGGGGGGTTTAGTTCCCTATTATACCCATTAGGTACCTTTGTGGATCATGTTTCTGATCTTTACATTTGGCTGCTACCTTGGTTTTCTAAGGAGTTGCATCTGAACGCAACCGTCTCAAAGAAAGCATGCTTGGTTCATCCATTTGAGGAGTGAGATTATTCTTTAAACCCTCGTCATGTGTTTCTTGTAGATATGCTCAACCCATAGCATGAGTGCGATTTCTGTCCACAATAGGCCCTATTTGAAGCCCAATTATGGAAAATTCGAGGCCCAATAAGCAAGAAAACTTGTGACAATCTCAAGGAAGTCTCCGACTACAATGACATGCTAAAGGCCAAGCGAAAAGAACTCTTTAAAATGTTTCTCACTTCTCTGCTTGCCACCACTCATTATTTTGAGGCCCTTCATCCATCATTACCAAAACCATTAGATTCAACAAATAATTACCCTAACTTTGTCCTGTGCTTTCATTGAGAAGTGAACACTCTTTTAACCCTAACTATTAACTAAACGATTGAAAATTTAGGGTTCTAGGGTTCATTGTTCGGCCTTAGTGAACACGCTTTTAACCCTAACCGTTAACAATAGGATTGCAAATTTAGGGTTCTAGGGTTGATTGTTCAGCCTTAGTGTTCACTCTTTTAACACCAATTGTTAACGATAGGACTAGAAATTTAGGGTTCTAGGGTTCATTCGTTGGCCTTAGTATTCACTCTTTTAACCCTAACTATTAACTATACGATTGAAAATTCAGTGTTCTTGGTCATTAGCTGTTGCATGTTAACTGGAGTTGCTTTCTGCAAATTCATGGAGTCTCAGATGTTTGATTTTTGTGTCTAATTTTTTATATCAACTATGTTCTCATCACCACATCGAGCTTAGTCTCTTGCAGAATGCAATGTGAGGCTTGTTACACTTAAACACAGAATTGACACATTAGATTGATAGGACATTGTTGTCAAATTGTTGTTCAACGTGCTTTGCTGCTTTGGTTGCACCAATTCTGACTCATATTCCTTGTCTGTGTTTACGCAATGCCTCGATTATGGTGCAGGTTTGAAACAATGTGATCTGGACATCGTGGAATTTTGGAAGGGACACTAACCGAGCAACCTTTTGTATGCCCTATGGACCACTTGTTTGAGGTAATTATATTTGTTAGATTACCATGTGGATTGTGCACTCTCTTGCTAGTTCTCTAACACATTATCCGTGGATCGGCATTTTCCTTCATTATCTGTTCTCTAACACATTATGTTCTTTCAAAAATCCAAAGCATCAGCGACATGGCCTCATGCATTGCCCTTTTTCTTTGTGCCACGTGTCATGTGAAAGCAATGTATTTCGTCTGTTGCAACTGATTAGCTTTCACAAAAAAATTACAATTAAATGTCTTCCATATGCTGTTTGGTGCAAAGTGTCTTTTGTATCCGTTACATATTTAATTTGATCTTTTAGTTCTAGTTTTGTTCATTTTGACTTTGCAAGGTTAATAAGTTGTTCTACTTTTCTTTATTTGTTAGTTATGGTGACATAAGAAGTTTGGATTTGATCATATAGTCTATTTATGCTAGAGGAAGATGGCCTCCATATATTTTTCACTTTGATTGGATGGATCCTGAAGGGAAGTAGTTTGGAAGAGGTAAAGTTGTTTTATACTTCAAAAAAAATGACGAGTCATTTTACTTTTACATATTTTTTATTCTTTATATCAAAATTAGTAACATGCCTATTGTCATAAACCCTTATGTTTCCTTCACGGTGACTGTAAATTCTTCTTTGAACTTGGATAAATAACAAATAATTGTGTGGGAGGTGATTCAATAGATCTC
>CM038552.1:0-86316 GCA_021527575.1 Ensete glaucum | reverse complement strand
ATCTGATGTTGGTCTTCCCAGGTGATTTTTTCTTCTGGGTTAGAAAAATGTATACTGTAGGAAGAAGTAAAGAAGCGTCGACCCCTTTTTAATTTTATTTTGAATTATATCGTTGATTCGATTCGGGTTGGATCGGTTCGGTGGTTGGTCGGTGGGGTTGGAGTGGGTTGATTCGGTTCGTTTGGTTTGATTCGGAGTTCGGTTCATTGGTTTAATTGATGTGATTCGGTTTGGTTTAGTAGGTTTGTTTGATTCGATTCAATTTGGGTCGTTTGTTCGGTGGTTCATTTGTGGGCTTGGTTTGTTTAAGATGGGTTCGGTTTCGTTCGGTATGATTTGGTTCACTATGGATCGGTTCGGTTTGGTTTGATTCGTTTGGTTGGTTATTCGATTCGGTTGGGTTCGATTGGGTTCGATCTAACGATTGATTTCGACCATCATCGGTCTATTTGTGGTATCAGGAGAAAGAATAAGAGTCGAAGAAGAGGGAGAAGATGGAAATTATTAGATCTAGTGTTGGTCTTCCCCGCGGGCGATTTCTTCTCCCTACGCGGTTAGAAAAATCGTATACTCCTGTAGGAAGAAGTAAAGAAGCGACGTCGACCCCACTTTTTTAATTTTATTTTGAATTATATCGTTTTGATTCGATTCGATAGGGTTCGGATCGGTTCGGTGGGGTTCGGTCCAGTGGGGTTCGGTAAGTGGGGCTTGATTCGGTTCGGTTTCGTTTGGTTTGATTCTGATCGGTTCGGTTTAATTGATGATTCGGTTTGGTTTGGTAAGGTTTGTTTGATTCGATTCAATTTGGTCGGTTTTGATGGTGTGGTTCATTTGGTCGGTTTGTTTAGTAAGGTGGGGTTGGTTCGTTATGATTTGGTTCACTATGGATCGGTTCGGTTTGGTTTGATTAGGTTTGGTTCGGTTGGGCTGATTGATTGGGTTCGATTGGGTTCGATCGTAACGATTGATTTCGACCATCGATTTTTGGTGGTATCAACCGAGGGAGAAAGAATAAGAGTGAGTCGAAGAAGAGGGAGAAGATGGAAATTATTAGATCTAGTGTTGGTCTTCCCATGATTTCTTCTCCTGTGGTTAGAAAAATATACTCTCAGGAAGAAAAAGCGGCGACCCCTTTTTAATTTTATTTTGAATTATATCGGTTCGGTTGTTCGGGTGGTCGGTTCGTTCGTTGATTCGTTGATTCGGATCGGTTTGGTTCATTTCGGTGGGCTTCGGTTTGTTTAGTAAGGTGGGGTTCGGTTTCATTCGGTATGATTTGGTTCACTATGGATCGGTTCGGTTTGGTTTGATTAGGTTTGGTTCGGTTCGGTTCGGGTCGGTTGGGTTCGATTGGGTTCGATAACGATTGATTTCACCATCATCTATTTTGTGGTATCAACCGAGGGAGAAAGAATAAGAGGGAGTCGAAGAAGAGGCAGAAGATGGAAATTATTAGATCTAGTGTTGGTCTTCCCCGAGGGCGATTTCTTCTCCCTGCGCGGTTAGAAAAAATGTATACTCTTGTAGGAAGAAGTAAAGAAGCGACGTCGACCCCCTTTTTTTAATTTTATTTTGAATTATATCGGTTCGGTTCGGGTCGGTCGGGTCGGTTGCTTGCCTGGTTCGTCGGGTCGGGTCGTTGATTCGGTTGATTCGGTGGGTCGGTTTGATTAGGTTTGGTTCGGTTTGGGCTGATTGATTGGTTCGATTGGGTTCGATCGTAACGATTGATTTCACCATCGGTCTATTTCGTGGTATCAACCGAGGGAGAAAGAATAAGAGGGAGTCGAAGAGGGAGAAGATGGAAATTATTAGATCTAGTGTTGGTCTTCCATCGATTTCTTCTCCTGGTTAGAAAACGTATACTCTGTAGGAAGAAGTAAAGCGGTCGACCCCTTTTTAATTTTATTTTGAATTATATCGGTTGGTTCGGGTCGGGTGGGGTCGGGTCGGTTCGGGTCGGGTCGGGTCGGGTCGGTTTGGTTGATTCGGTCGGGTCGGGTGGTCGTGGTTGGTTCGGTTGGTTCGGTGGTTTGATTAGGTTTGGTTCGGTTCGGGCTGCTCGATTGTTGGGTTCGATTGGGTTCGATCAGTAACGATTGATTTCACCATCATCGGTCTATTTGTGGTATCAACCGAGGGAGAAAGAATAAGAGGAGTCAAGAAGAGGAGAAGATGGAAATTATTAGATCTAGTGTTGGTCTTCCCATGGTGATTTCTTCTCCTAAAATATACTCTGTAGGAAGAAGTAAAGAAGCGTGGACCCCTTTTTAATTTTATTTTGAATTATATCGGTCTTGGTCGGGTGGTTGCCTGGTTCGGTTGATTCGGGTCGATTGATTCGGTTGGTCGGTTGTTGTTGGTCGTCTGGGTCGTTCGGTGTTGGTTCGGTTCGGTTCATTGTGGGCTTGGTTTGTTTAGGAAGGTGGGGTTCGGTTTCGTTCGGTATGATTTGGTTCACTATGGATCGGTTCGGTTTGGTTTGATTAGGTTTGGTTGGTTGGGAGATTCGGTTGGGTTCGATTGGGGTTGATCGTAACGATTGATTTCGACCATCATCGGTCTATTTGGTGGTATCAACCGAGGGAGAAAGAATAAGAGAGTCAAGAAGAGAGAAGATGGAAATTATTAGATCTAGTGTTGGTCTTCCATGATTTCTCCTGCGGTTAGAAAAACGTATACTCTGTAGGAAGAAGTAAAGAAGCGACGTCCCCTTTTTAATTTTATTTTGAATTATATCGGTTGTCGGTTGGTTTGTTCGGTTCGGTTCGTTGTTGGTCGGTTGATTCGATTCGATTGGTCGGTTCGATTCGGTTCGGTTGGTTCATTTTGGGCTTGTTTGTTTAGTAAGGTGGGGTTGGTTTTTCGGTATGATTTGGTTCACTATGGATCGGTTCGGTTTGGTTTGATTAGGTTTGGTTCGTTGGTCGATTGGGTTCGATTGGGTTCGATCAGTAACGATTGATTTCGACCATCATCGGTCTATTTCGTGGTATCAACCGAGGGAGAAAGAATAAGAGGAGTCAAGAAGAGGAGAAGATGGAAATTATTAGATCTAGTGTTGGTCTTCCCATGGCGATTTCTTCTCCTGCGGTTAGAAATACTCTGAGGAAGAAGTAAAGAAGCGTCGACCCCTTTTTAATTTTATTTTGAATTATTTCGGTTCGGTTTGGTTGGTCGGGTGTCGGTTCGGTTCGGTTGATTGGTTGGTTCGGATCGGTTTGGTTCATTCGGTGGGCTTCGGTTTGTTTAGTAAGGTGGGGTTCGGTTTCGTTCGGTATGATTTGGTTCACTATGGATCGGTTCGGTTTGGTTTGATTAGGTTTGGTTCGGTTCGGGCTATGATTCGTTGGTTCGATTGGGTTCGATCGTAACGATTGATTTCACCATCATCCTATTTCGTGGTATCAACCGAGGGAGAAAGAATAAGAGAGAAGAGAGAGAAGATGGAAATTATTAGATCTAGTGTTGGTCTTCCCATGCGATTTCTTCTCCTGCGGTTAGAAAACGTATACTCTGGGAAGAAGTAAAGCGACGTCCCCTTTTTTAATTTTATTTTGAATTATATCGGTTCGGTTCGGTTCGGTTCGGTTCGGTTCGGGACGGGTCGGGTCGGGTCGGGTCGGTTCGGTTCGGGTTTGGTTCATTTCATTGGGCTTCGGTTTGTTTAGGAAGGTGGGGTTCAGTTTCGTTCGGTATGATTTGGTTCACTATGGATCGGTTCGGTTTGGTTTGAGTAGGTTTGGTTCGGTTCGGAACAGTTCGATTCGGTTGGGTTCGATTGGGTTCAGTCTGGTATCGATTGATTTCGACAATCATCGGCCTATTTCGGGTGGTATCAATCGAGGGAGAAAGAATAAGAGAGAGTCGAAGAAGAGAGAGAAGATGGAAATTATTAGATCTAGTGTTGGTCTTCCGCGATTTCTTCTCCTGTGGTTAGAAAAACGTATACTCTGTAGGAAGAAGTAAAGCGGCGTCGACCCCCTTTTTAATTTTATTTTGAATTATATCGGTTGGTTCGGTTGCGGTTGGTTCGGTTTGGTTGGTTGGTCGGGTCGATTCGGTTGATTCGATTGATGATTCGGGTTCGGTTCGGTTCATTTGGTGGGCTTCGGTTTGTTTAGTAAGGTGGGGTTCGGTTTCGTTCGATATGATTTGGTTCATTATGGATCGGTTCGGTTTGGTTTGATTAGGTTTGGTTCGGTTCGGAACTGTTCGATTCGGTTGGGTTCGATTGGGTTCAGTCTGGTAACGATTGATTTCGACCATCATCGGTCTATTTCGGGTGGTATCAACCTTGGGAGAAAGAATAAGAGGGAGTCGAAGAAGAGGGAGAAGATGGAAATTATTAGATCTAGTGTTGGTCTTCCTGAGCGATTTCTTCTCCTGCGGTTAGAAACGTATACTCTGTAGGAAGAAGTAAAGCGGCGTCGACCCCTTTTTAATTTTATTTTGAATTATATCGGTTCGGTTCGGTCGGGTCGGTTCGGTTTCGGTTTGGTTCGGTTCGGTTGGTTGGTTCTTCTTCCTTATTGGTTCGATGTTTAGTTAAACTAGATGTGGTCTTCAAATCTTTCAAACCCTTGTCGTTTCTAGCATGCTCGCTTTTTCATGTGCTCATTACTATTGTTCTTGTTATCGAACTTTAGATCAGATTTCTTTCTTTGTGTCATTGATCTTTCGGGTAAAGACCGGTCATTCTTTGAAACTCATAATGGTCTTTCTTCTTTTGTTCATATTCATTCTTACGCAAATACACATACAAATCTTTAAGTGTAAATTTTGACACGCTCTTTAAGTGTAAATTTTCATGTCACTAGCACTGTTGATAGCTTTAGGAAAAAGCTAATTCACAACGTGATGACAAAGAACTTGGAGTCGATGAATCATTCTGCCTCCACCCTGTGAACCAAACAGCCTACTCACTCTGAAATGAATGCAGCTCAACAAGTTTTGAACGATCAATCCTTTTGAACACCTCGGAGATGGAGAATGTGTGCAAAGTGGTGACATCGATCGACCAAATGTTGCCGAGTCGAAGGAACAGCAAGTTGCCTTCGATGTCGAGATGAAGTTATTTGATTTTTCTTTATATAAGTTCAGGTTCTTATTAGCTTCGAACGCTACATCGGCATCAACAAAGCTTGCATGGACTTTCTTTACGATTTATCTCATTCTAGTGGAGCCACCGGTATTTTCACTAATTTCTGGTTTTAATCATATCTTATGATTGATCATATTTTTTTTGCTTCAAGAGGATATGAGTTGGATCATGATTTTATGCTGTAATTATCATACTTCTCCATAGTAAACATTTGCATCCAGTATGATGTGCAGTTGAACCATTGAGCTTCTCATGTACAAATTGTGATGGACAACAATGATCCGTGCCACTGCAATGTTAACTTTTTAGTTTCTCCTATAAATTTCTTCATTAACCCTCTTGTTGTTCTTGTAATTGAGTACGAAGATTTAATAGCAATGTCAAAGTTATACATCTAAGTTTACATTGAGCATTTACAATTAGATTGATATGCAACAACTTGCAGACAACTAAGGGGTAAACTGAGAACACTGTTACAAGCATATCGATGTCCAACTTAACTACAACCTTCGGTGTTACAGTGACCAATTCAGGAAGGGTATCCGATACATTTGATTTGCAAGCTCTAGCTATTATTTATGTTAGAGATTTATTGTGTTCTAGGTCTACATTGTTGTAGTCAAACTGTAGTTAAACCTTGTGTTTGTCACTGGAGAATGGGCCTCATGCTACTTGCATGAATGCCAACCCTCACAACTGTGTAACTCTCAATGTTCAAAGCACTCTAAAACCCTTCTTTGTCAAACCCTCCAAACAGAGAATCCCAAAGTCACAAAATTGAACCCCCAAGTTACTATACTGAATGCTAACCCTCACAACTGTGCAACTCTCTAAAACTATCTAACTCTCAAACTACAAACCCTCTGAACACTCTAAATCCTCTAAATTAAACCCTCTAAACACTCTAAAATTAAAACCTTAAATATGGTCCTTTTGGGTTGAGCCTCAACATGGTCCATTAGGGTAAAGCCACCATTAGGGTTTGGACACAAGGGTTTAGCCACCGATAGGGTATGGCCAATAGGGTTTGGTTACTAGGGTTTGGCCACCATTTGTTTTGGCCATTAGGGTTTGGCGATGAGGGTTTGGCCACCAGTAGGGTTTCACCATTAGGGATTGACATTAGGGTATAGAGTTAACTCATAACCCGAACTGTTAACTTTAGGACTGGCAGTTAACAATAGGACTAGAATTCTTTGGGTGGTAGGGTTGATTCTTCCGGCTTAGTGAACACTCTTTTAACCCTAACTATTGGCTACAGACTAAGGGTTCATTGTTGAGCCAAAGTGTTTGCTGTAAACGCAAACTGTTAACTATAAAACAGAAAAGACAAAGCGAAAACCAGAAGAAAGCAGAAACCCTACAATCTGTCATCATTGAAACACAAGATGGAAATGAAATTTTTAAGGAAAAGGTTAGCAACATCAGAAATGCCACATCTCAATTCCATGATTTCATCAAAAATTTTATATAACAGTAGGAGTTCTTTGTCCAATAACGAGGACATTCTTTTTGGAGAGGATCAAGAACTGAACCATTTGGGTGAAGAAGCAAATCAGAATGTGCAATCAACTCCCAAGAGATTGAATCACCATTCTTCCATGAAACAAATCAGTAGATGGTCAAAGGCAGAAACAAAGTTGTTCTAGGTACTTGATCACACCATGTTTCTTTTCAGTTTATATGTAATACACAAAAGAGGAAAGCTGCAGCACATGTTTCTTTAAACTTGCTAGTGACAAATGAGCTCAAGATTTCACCCAGTTTGGTTGAATTTCTAACCCGTGGCCTTAGTTTTCTGCTATTCTTTTGTTCCACTCTTATGTTGTTCTTGTGCACTTCCATGGATTCTCATTTCATTCATTAAGTACCAAGCAGTCTATTATGAATGTAGCATGTGGGCCATGTTTCTTTTTGAAGCTCATTGATGTTTTGTTGTTTTCTTTGGAGGACTCATCTTACGTTTTACGAAGATCACATTAGGTTTTGAATTTTTTGGTCCATGTTTGCCAAACTCTGCTACCACTGATATTCTGGATTTTTTAACTTCTAGTAACACCGACCATGGAACAAATCTTCAAAATTGCAGTTTGACGTACAGAGATAATTCTTTTTGCTTATCCATCGAATGATTGTGTAAGAGATCTTGATATCTTGATTCATCTCAACTTAGAATGGGTTAAAATTTTGTGCATAACCATTAGTGATTGCTTATTCCCTTCCTTTTTCCTTTCTTTTCTTTGGATTATCTTGTCCAAATGGGGGATTTAGTTCCCCATTATACCCATTAGGCACCTTTGTGGTTTTTCTCCTTGGTTGTTTGGTGCACATCTCTTTGTGCTTTTTAGGATGTTAGGATGGCTTCATCAGGTTGGAATCTTCCAAATCTCGTCTACAGTAAAGTAGGATATTTGTGGACATTGAATAATTTATAGCAACCTTTTGTATTCTTCTTTTGATCATGAATCTTGACTATTTAATTTCTCATTTTATCTAGCATTTGATAATGTAACTAGTGGGGTTTGAGGGTTTGGTTGGTTAGTTTGATCGATTCAATTGGGTTTTTGGTTGGGTAGAGTTATGTGATTCGGTGGGGTTGATTCGGTTCGAGAGTCGGTTCGGTCGGTGATTCGTTCGGTTTGGTCGATTGGTTGGTTCGATTGGGTTTGGTTCGTTGAACGGTTCGATTCAATTTGGTTTAGTTCGGTATGGTCGGGTTCGGTTTTGTGTGGTTTGGTTCGGTTTAGTTTGGTTCGTTGGGTTCGGTGGGGTTCGGTTCGGTTCAATTCGATGGGATTCGGTTCGATGCGGTGCGGTTCGGGTTTCGATTCAATTGGGGTTCGATTTTGTTCGGTTTGGTTAAGTGGGGTTCGATTTTGTTCAATTTGGTTTGGTTTGGTTCGATGGGGTTTGGTTCAGTTCGTTTCAGTTCGGTTCGATGTGGTTCGGCTCCGTTCAGTTAGGTTTAGTAAGGTATGGTTCGATTCAGTGGGGTTCGGTTTGGTTCGGTTCGATTTGGGTGGGTTGATCAGTAAGGTGGGGCTCGGTTTCGGTTTAATTTAGTGGGGTTCGGTAGGGTTTGATTCGGTTCATTTCGGTTTGATTTAATTGGGTTCGGTTTTGGTTCGGTAGGGTTTTGTTCGGTTCGGTGGGGTTCAGTTTGGTTTGGTTCGATTTCGTTCAGTACGATTAGGTTTGGTTCGGTTCGGTTCGATTGGGTTTGGTTTGTTCGGAATGGTTCGATTCGGTTTGGTTGAGGGTGGTTCGGTTCGGTTGATGCGTTTTGGTTATCGAACCCAACGAGGCTAGCCTAGCCTATTGATGGTGATTCTTTCTTGATGAGATCAATGGCTATTGTAGGATCCTATTCCGGGTTCGGTTTGGTTCGATGGGGTCAATTGTTTTGGATCGGTTCGGTTTAGTTCGGTTCGACGGGGTTCAGCTCGTTCGGTTCGGTTCGGTAGGGATTGGATCAGTTTGACTCAATGGGGTTCGGTTCGGTGCGGTCGGTTCGACTCGGTTTGCTTCAATGTGGTTTGGTTCGGTTCGGTTTGGTGCGGTGGGGTTCGATTTTGTTCGGTCTGGTTTGGTGGGATTCAGTTTGGTAGGATTCAGTTTGGTAGGGTTCGGTTTAGTGGGATTTGGTTCGGTTCGGTGGGATTTGGTTCGGTTTCGGTGGGGTTTGGTTCAGTTTGGTTCGGTTTGGTTCGGTTTGGTTCGATTCGATGGGGTTCAGTGGGGTTGGGTTTGGTAAGGTGGGGCTCGATTTTGGTTTAATTTAGTGGGGTTCGGTAGGGTTCGTTTCGGTTCGATTCAATTGGGTTCGGTTTGGTTCGATTCGATGGGGTTCGGTAAGGTGGGGCTCAATTTCGGTTTAATTTATTGGGGTTCGGTAGGGTTCGTTTCGGTTTGATTCAATCGAGTTCGGTTTGGTTCGGTATGGTTATGTTCGGTTTGGTGGGGTTCAGTTTGGTTTGGTTCGATTCAGTAAGGTGGGGTTCGGTTTCGTTGATCGATTGATTTCTTCTGATTTGGTTGGATTCGATTGGGTTTGGTTAGGCTAGGCTTGGCTTAGCTTGGCTTGGCTAGGCTTGGCTTTGTTAGGCTTGGCTTGGCTTGACTTTGCTTGGTTAGGCTTTGCTTTGCTTGGCTCGGCTTGGCTTACCCTATCGAATCGGCTTGGCTAGGATCCTGTTCGGGCTTCGATTTGAGTTTCAATTGTCTGGTGGGGTTCGGTTTGGTTCGACTCGGTTTAGTTCGATTCGGTTCGATTCGGTTGTGATTCGATTGGTCTGTTGAGAACGATTGATTTCGACAATCGTCGGTCTATTTTGGGCGGTATCAACCGAGGGAGAAAGAAGAAGAGGGAGCCGGAGGGAGAAGATAGAAATTATTAGATCCGGTGTTGGTCTTCCCCGTTAGGCGATTTCTTCTCCCTCCGAGGTAGAAAAAACATATCCCCGTGTAGGAAGAATGTCAAAAGGAATCGGTTCGGTTCGGTTCGATTCGGATCGGAACATCTATAGCTTCCAAATCATACCTAAATATAATCGAAATAGAGCTTCCAAATCATACCTAAATATAATCAGAAATATCAGACTTAAGGACGAATGATCTTGATGATGTGTTTTATATGTATATACGCTGTGATAAAGAATGCATGTGAGCATCCTTGTGCATACACTTTTAAAATGCTCAGCTGGAAAGTACAGTTCGGCTTCCTGAATAATTGTTTTCATAGGTGACGAAATTTTGTTTAGAAAAGGAAACAAGTTAAAGAATGTCAAAAGGATCAATTTTAGACAGGGATATACATGAAACTCAAATGCACAAGTGTTCCTCGACTGGCAAAATAATCTTTATCTGATTATTCTTACATATGGGTTCAAGCTGAGTGTAAGAAATTGGGTGATAATGACAATCCTGAAGTTAGTGATCTTTTAAAGACGAATATTTGTTGCCTTAAAGAAAGGCCTGTTCTTTTCAAGTCTGTGCGAAGAGGTGAGAATTTGTCTCTGGCTTCTTATTGTTTCTTCTTCTGGATTCTATTTAAATGCTTACACTGCCTCTGTCACTAGATTGCAAATATGAGGCACCATGCACTATTCAGACGATTTATAAGTGCCCTTACACGAGGAGGACCTGGAGGGCTGCCAAGACCTTTTGAAGTGCATGTGCATGATCCTTTAAGTTATGTTGGTGACATGTTAGGATGGCTTCATCAGGTTTGAATCTTCCAAATCTCATCTACATTAAAGTAGGATATTTGTGGACATTGTAGCAACCTTTTGTATGCTTCTTTTGATCATGAATGTTGACCATTTAATTTGAGTGCAATGGATGTTTCTCATTTTATCTAGCATTTGATAATGTAACTAATAAATTTTAACAATACCTATTTTTCTAAATTGTTTATTTTTTCTGTGGGAAGCCTTTGGCATCTGAAAGAGAACTTGTCTTACTCAACACCAATGCTAATAGTGACACAGATTCTATTGTCTGTCACTTTTCCAAAATGTTTTAATTTCTCAACCCTGTTTTAGAAATCATATAGAATTATTGTCTTAATTTGTTATTCAAATATTTTTCTAAAACATGGGGTTATCTTCCTGTCAATAGAGTTTTGTTTATAGTATGTTCACATTTCTTTCCATGTGCTCATTACTATTGTTATTATTATCAGAACTTTTTAGTTTCTCCGAAAAATTTCTTCATTAAGCCTCTTATTGTTCTTGTAATTGAGTACAACCTGAAGATTTAAGAGCAATGTCAAAGTTATACATCTAAGTTTACATTAAGCATTACAATTAGATTGATATGCAACAACTTGCAGACAACTAAGGGGTAAACTGAGAATACTGTTACAGGCATACCAATGTCCAACTTAACTACAACCTTCAGTGTTACATAGTGTCCAATTCAGGAAGGGTATCCAATACATTTGATCTGCAAAGTCTAGTTATTATTTGTGTTCTAGATTTATTGTGTGGTAGGTCTAGATTATTGTAGTCAAACTGTAGTTAAACCTTGTGTTTGTCATTGGTGAATGGGCCTCATGCTACTTGCATGATTGTCATAGAAGAAGAAACAGGTCTTTCTGTTTCGGTTGACTGGATTCTTCAACATTTAGGACCTATACATTAAAACATTGATTTGTTCATGAATTGTCTGATCACTTGGGATATTCATGTCATGAAGATCAATTCTATAATGCTGAAACGAGGTGGTTCCAATGTTCGATCAAGAAAAAACTTAACTAGGTATGTTTTCTGTTCTGTTGAAGTTGAGTTCCCATTATTAAGTTAGCCTTTGTTCAGGTTGCATATATGTTCCTCAGTATGAACTCCATTATGATAATTTCGGTGTGCTATCTCTACAATCTACGCATTGCTAATTTCCTGAATCCTTTTCATGTACTTTTTCATTGACTACATTTTCATTACAGTGGTGGCTGTAAACAGCAGGTTTTGACACAATGTGCCATAAACATGTCATGTTATCACCAGATACTACTCCAGGAATGAAGGCAATTGTTGAGAACACAAACCTTGCAACTGCTAGCTCTGGATCAAATATTTTGTCATCCGAATTGAATGCTACCCAACAACCTCTTCTTATAGCAAAAGAATTCTCAGCCTCAAAAGCCACTGTTGCTGGACTCAAGTCTCATTATTGGATGGTGATTTGCAAGCTTTTCCAGATAATCGATGAGAAGTGGTATTGAACGATTATTTTCCTTGAAGTGCAATTCCTAGTTTTAAGTTTACATTGTAGCTTATCTTTTGTGTGACTGGATTCATTTTAGGAGATAACAATGCTTTCTGGCCTTGAATCACTTGATGAATTTTCTTCTCAGCACAATAGCACCACTGGTAAGTGGAGATGCAACAGATAGTTTTGCAAAATATTCAATGTTTATGAGAATTAGATATAAATCCAACCCATGCAAGTTGGATAACATCATATTTTTTCTTCGACATAGTCCCATTTTTCATACAATTCAGGCTTTTCTTACCAGCATGTTCTATTCTTTTCTCTTTTGTCTTCTAACGAATGCTTTGAGATGAATTGTTATCAACTTATTTTTCTTTCTAGATGTCAGACAAGTAGGCAAGTTCCAACTTAGAAACAAGTCAACCAAAAAATGGAGCTGCTAAATCTGTCTCCTTTATTCTTCCTGCTGCTTCCATTACTGGTCCTTCTCCCATGGGATCCTTTTCTGAGATAACGAACCCTTCTTATGAACAAGCAAAGATCGATGTACCTATGGACAATCATTTGCTTTCATCAATCATAACCTCAGACTGCAATGAAGGTGCTCGAATAGATCATCGGGAGGTGGGCGAAGAGGTAAACTTTGTATCTTGTCCTCTAGTGTTTTATCAGCAAAACTTCTAATTTGGATATTTTGTTTGCTATTGTGATGCATTAGGGAATTCAGGCTGAAACTTTCAATGCTAATTTTCTTCCAAGCCAGCCCCACCTTTTTATTTAGCAATCCTCTTTGAAGTGTTATTATTGTTCAAATTTTGCTACTTGCTGGTCTGTATTTAATTTTCTCTTTTCTTCTTTACACTTTTGTTTAATCAGAGAGTTCAAGCTGCTGGTTAATTTCATCTGATCCACACACTTGGATTAGGAGATATCACAAGCAATGGTTCTGTTGTTTGTAATAGTGCTATTGACACTGTCTCTTTTGATAAGGATCCTTCAACTGTAAAGACAAGACTTCTTAGATGCTTCTGTCAAATCAGTGGACACTGATGTTGACTCATTTGTTCCCTGATGACTTGGCCTTAGTGCAAACAGATTTTACTGATACTTCTAACCTTAAGTTGTTGCCAATGACATTTAAACTTACTGACCAAGTAATTGGTAGTATCTCTTATCCTAGATGGATTGTGTAAGGTAATTTTTATTTGATCACATTTTATGAGGTATGTCACCTTTTTCTTTTATAATACGGAAGAAATCGGACTTCCAAAGGGTTTATCGGATATTCATGCCGAGTCCCAATCCCAAAATGTTCAAAAACTTAAGCAGTGGATAGCCAAGTGTAGCACTGACCAAATTGAGGTCAAAGAGGCAGACAAATGAAATTGAAAAGACCCACTCAGAAGCATAAGAAAGCCTTTTGAGAAACCTGATTCTGTTGTAGAGAATTCACCTAAAACGAGGTTTCCTCATGCCACAAGGTGAAGGAGAAGGCAAGGTAAATGAACTTCCAGTCTTACCTAATGTTATCACAAACTCATGCTGCACCTGTTGGAAGAAACTGAATGAACTTCAGTCGATAATTCATTGTCTTTTAAATGTTTATTGAACAAAGTTTAACTACAAACACCTGAAGATGAGACTGACCCGAGACAGATTAGCATAAGAGACCTAATAATGCTTGCAGAGGCTAAGGAGTGGATAGCAGTATGTCTATTTTGGCTGTATTATAGATGATTGTCATGGAATAAATGAAAGCTAATATATACATCAATTTGACAACTACAAAAATTGACAGTGAATAAGCAGATTGTTGTCTGATACATGAGGTCTGCAATCAATTAGGCTTGAGTAATATGTAAATGCAGACAATACATTTCATTCACAATCAGGTTTGGAACATAAAGGTTCAAAGGCAGACAGAAAACTTTTGAAAATTCTCTTATCCACCAAATCATATTTTCTTAATCTAAATACTTTGACAGGTAGGAACTTGTACAAGTATTGTTGCTTGAAACATGATAGCGAGAGGAAGATACTTTGAAAGACGAAGCAAATTAGTTATTGAATCTAATGGCTTTCGTAGTGATGGATGAAGGGCCTCAAAATAATGAGTGGTGGCAAGTAGAGAAGTGAGAAACATTTAGAAAAGTTCTTTAGACTTGGCCTTTAGCATGTCATTGTAGTAGGAGACTTCCCTGAGATTGTGCCACAAATTAACTTGCTTATGTTTACCTTTGAATTTATGTTTGAAGATATGCAGTGGGGCATGCTTGGAGCTCTAATTGGAGCTTGTAACAGTACTCTGGTATACTAGCCTTTGTGATTGTTTATTCATGTGTATGAGTGACACGTACCTTTGTGGTTTTTCAACTTAGTTGTTCGGGGTACATCTCTTTGTGGTTTTTAAGATCCTTTGTTTTTACGCTTCTAAAAACCTGGATTTGCTCATGGATTTTCAAGTTGGAATGGTTGTACACATCTACGAGCTGTACTAAATGCATAAATTTTGTGTATTCTCTGATGAAATTTAATATACTTAAAAAGGATGTATATAGGACTTATGTACCAGCTCAAAGTTTATGATAGTAACTACATGGAAAATTAAGTTAAGTTACACATGACAATCACTGTATTGAACACAAAATTTAAGTTGTGCGCTATCTGACACCCATATATTATTACCACAAGTAGCCTCTCACTATACAACAAAAGAGCATGGCAACAAACCTACATGTGATTATGTGATATGGATGAAGAGGGAAAATAGTAGGGGCATGTTGATGCACGTGAAGAGTAAACAAAGGTGAGTGCAAACGAGAAGGAAGAGAGGAAAAGGGACGGTTATACATTTTTCTGCTCAGTTGAGGATCCTATTTTGTTAAAGATAAGCCTAGTATATTTTTTGTTATTATAGTTTCAATTGCTTTAAACATCAAAAAGTAGTGTTCATGTATAGTTGCTTTTGACAAACAGATGTTTATCGTAGGGCTGGTATGTAGTAGTAGAGGAAAACTTTTGAATATTAGCATAGTAGTTATTGATGAGAAGGACTGTGATACAAACACCATGGAACACAAGATGGAAATGAAATTTTTATGGAAAAGGTTAGCAACATGCATAATGGATGGACACATCTTTTTAAACATATATAGGTTAATGTCCATCTCATTATCCATCGTCTTGTAAGTTCTTCAGAAATGCCACATCTAAATTCCATGATTTGATCGAAGATTTTGTATAACAGTACTAGTTCTTTGTCCAATAATGAGGACATTCTTTTTGGAGAGGATCAAGAACTGAACCATTTGGGTGAAGAAGCAAATCAGAATGTGCAATCAACTCCCAAGAGATGGAATCACCATTCTTACATGAACCAGCCACAAACTAGTAGATGGTCACAAGCAGAAACAAAGTTGTTCTACGAGGTACTTTGATGTTGTCACACCATGTTTCTTTTTAGTTTATTAATAAAAGCTTTCTTCGATGATTTTGAGTACGTTATGTTTATTAATGAATGCCATTCTGATAGCCGGTTCCTGAACATTTCTACTAAATTGATTTAAGGGATTTTTCTTTGGCTTTCTTAAATAAGAGTTTTCTTTATAAAATTAGTATCACATTAAAGAGAGTTCCCTTTGGCATCTTACTGCAACTTTATCGGATGAGCATGAGAAGCTTTATCTGTTTACCACGAATTATTACTTTATCATACCTTGTTATGAAAGATTTGTACATTTATGCTTTTTAGCACCTAATGCTTTTTGAATCACTGTTTTTCAAGGTTTTCCTTACCAATCTGTATCGGTGTATCGATCGGCTTTCGATGTGATACATATCAAAGTGTACTGATGTAATGTATATTGGTATGCTAGGGCACATCGGTTGTACGGTAGGGCATATCGATGATGCCCAAAATCACCAAAAATAGCTTCAAAAATACCTTAAAATAGAAAAATTACATTAGGGTTTTAAAGTTGAAAATAAACATAAATTTAGTACAATTATAGAAAAATTAATCTAAACTAGGAACGAATAATGATACATATCTTGTACGGACTTTGAGAAGTTGCTTTGTGGCACATTCCAAGTCGTCCTTCCATTAATATTGAATTATCTATAAAGAAATGACTAGAATTCTCAATTTTTTTTGAAAAATTTAAACTTTATGATTCAAATGAATCAAGTAATCAATCGATGGATATATTTTGTTGTATCACAAAAAAATTATGGGACTTTACGAGCGATGGATCAGGATCCTCGATCCTATGTATTTGTATATCAATTTGATATGTTTGTCGAACCCAATCTTGAAATTGATCCCATGATACAATATATTGTCACACTGTATGACATTGGTGCATTAATGTGCTGATGATCGTAGGTTGATCATCGTGAATCACACATATCCAAGACCGCTCCCGAGACAAGTATAATTGTGGCATGCTTTAGTGTGAAGCACGAAGAATAATGTTGGAACTTCTACTTTCCATTCTAATCTGTTGCTCCACATCATAAGATCGATCATCGTACTATTGCTTTGGATCGTAAATACATAGAATTAACTCAGTATCTTCGAATTTTTCATTGTACACTAATTACAACAATAAACAAAATAAAATCATAATTAGTTCTATTTTACCACTATACATATATTAAACACCTTAAGCATTAAATACGTAAATTTGATCCAATGTAGGTCAAATTATGATTTGAGCCAAATCAGACTCGGGTCAAATCAAGCCAATCGACGTCTATGTGAGATGCCTATTCGGGAGTGAGAAAATTATAGAATTCAGAGTAGGAGGGTTTGTTCTTAGTCGCCTTTACATCTTAAAATGGGCAAGGAATTGTCGATATGTATGCCGATATGGTTAATGAAAAAAAAAAAGAAATCATGGTTTAAGGATTAGGGTATTGTCGGAATGTATGTTGATACGATCGTCGCCGGATGGAAAAGGCCCATTAAGGAGGGGACCCTATCGGACGACGTTGCCAAATGCCAAAAGGCTCGGTAAGGGACCCTATTGGACCTTTCTTGTTATCCGAGTCAATGATTAAATCTAAAGCCATAAAGTGTAAGAGCAAAAACATATTTTGCTTACAAACAAACTTCTCTTGGTCCCCTTAGATTTTACTCTTTCCCGTTCTTGTATATAAGATTTTTGGTGCTTTTAAGGTGTAGGGTGGTGAGGTTATTCTGATTTTTTTTCTGATTTTGATTTTTCTTTTTCTTGTTTTTTCAGGCATCAAGTGCCAAGCCAATTAGGTGTGCACACATGATTTAGGTGTACACTATGGCTTGCGGCAAGTATTAGGTCTTGAACTTGAGTGATGTGAGTTGTTATCTGTGTTATTGTTTCTAACAACCAAATCGTATGGCTTTCTCTTTCATGATAAATTGGGTGACAACAAATTATTGAGTCTTTTTAGAGTATGATGTAATGGATCTTGTAATGTTCTACCATGTTACATAATAAGTTCCACAAAATATTGAGTCTTTTTTGGTGGGGTTCGGTTCGGTTCGGTGGGGTTCAGTTCGGTTCGGTGGGGTTCAGTTATCGGTTATCATTTTGCAAGGTGAGGCTTATCGCTTAACCGGTAAGGTGAGGCTTGTCGGTTAAACCTGAAGGGAGTTAAATTCTAACAAAATAATGTATTCATATCTGATGTCGTAAATGAGACGAAAATATTTGTTTACTAAACTTGAAGGGTTAGGTTCGTCTCGGTTAAACCTGAAGGGTTCGGTTCGTCTCGGTGGGCTTTGGTTTGGTTCGGTTTAGTAAGATGGGGTTCGGTTTGGTTTAGTACGATTTGGTTCGCTACGGTTCGAATCGAAGAAACTAATAGCCAAATCCATGGTGATTGCTTCACTTGATGAGATCAATGGCCATTGTAGGATCTTGTTCGGGGTTCAGGTTTGGCGGGGTTCAAATTGTTGATTCGGTTCTATAGGGTTTGGATCGATTACGCTCGGTGGGTTCTATTCTGTTCAGTTCGGTTCGGTTCGGTTTAGTTCGATGGGATTTGGTTCGGTGCGATGGGTTCGGTTTGGTCCGATGGGGTTTGGTTTGGTTCGATTCGTTTTGGTTCGAATCGGTTCGGTGCGGTGGGGTTTAGTTCGGTTCGGTTCGATTCAGTCCAATTCGGTAGGGTTAGGTTCGATTCGGTTCGGTTCGGTTAGGTTCAGTTCGGTTCGACAGGGTTCGGTCGGTAGGGTTTGGATCGGTTTGGCTCAATGGGGTCGGTTCGGTTTGGTGCGTGGGGTCGGTTCGTTTGCTTCAATGTGGTTAGGTTCAGTTCGATTGAGTTGGATTTGGTTCGGTTTGATTCGGTTCGGTTCGGTTTAGTGCGGTTTGGTTCGTTTTTGTGCGGTGGGGTTCGATTTGGTTCGGTTGAGTAAGGTAGGGTTCGATACGATTCGGTTTGCTATGGTTTGGTTCGGTTCGGTTCGATTGGGTTAGGTTCAGTATGGTGACTACTTCTTACGACTGCTTCAATGAGATCAATGGCCATTGTAGGATCCTATTTGGGGTTTGGTTTGGTTCGGTGGGGTCAATCGTTTTTGATCGGTTGATTCGATTCGAGTTGGATCGTTCGGTTTGGTTGGTGAGGTTTGGATCGGTTATTTCGATGGGGTTGATTCGGTCTTGATCGGTTTTGGTTTGCTTCAATTTGGTTTGGTTCGGTTCGGTTCGATTCGGTGGGGTTTGGTTCGATTCGATTCGGTTCGATGTGGTTTGGTTCGGTTCGGTTTAGTGCGGTGGGGTTCGATTTTCTTCTGTCTGGTTTGGTGGGGTTTGGTTTGGTAGAGTTCGGTTTGGCTCGGTTTGGTGAGGTTTGATGGGGTTCGGTAGGGTTCTGTTCAGTTCGGTTCGGTTCGGTGGGGTTCAATTTAGTTCGGTTCTGTTCGGTTCGGTGGGGTTCGGTTTGGTTCAGTACGACGGGGTTCGGTTCGGTGGGATTTGGTTCGGTTCGATGGGGTTTAATGGGGTTCGATTCGGTAAGGTGGGGCTCGGTTTCGGTTTAAATTACTGGGGTTCGGTAGGGTTTGGTTTGGTTCATTTCGGTTCGATTCAATTGGGTTTAATTTGGTTCGGTAGGGTTATGTTCAATTCAGTGGGGTTCATTTCGGTCTGGTTCGGTTCAATAAGGTGGGGTTCGGTTTCGTTCGGCCCGGTAACGATTGATTTTGACAATCGTCGGTCTATTTCGGTATCAGCGGGAGAAAGAAGGAGCCAAAGAAGGGAGTCAAGAAGAAGATGGAAATTATTAGATCCGGTGTTGGTCTTCCCCGTCGGGCGATTTCTTCTCCCTGCGCGGTAGAAAAAACATATCCCTGTGTAGGAAGAAGTAACGAGACGACGTCGCCCCCTTTTTTTTAAAATTTTATTTTGTATTATATTCATTCGGTTCGGTTCGGTCCAGTCCGGTCCGGTCCTTAGATTGCCTCTGCCACTAGATTGCAAATATGAGGCACCATGCACTATTCAGACGATTTATAAGTGCCCTTACACGAGGAGGACCTGGAGGGCTGCCAAGACCTTTTGAAGTGCATGCACATGATTACCTTTTGAAGTGCATGCACATGATTATGGATGGCTTCATCAGGTTTGAATCTTCCAAATCTCATCTACATTAAAGTAGGATATTTGTGTACATTGAATAATTTATAGCAACCTTTTGTATGCTTCTTTTGATCATGAATGTTGATCATTTAATTTTGAGTGCAATGGATGTTTCTCATTTTATTTAGCATTTGATAATGTAACTAATAGATTTTAACATTACCTATTTTTCTGAAATGTTTATTTTTTCTGTGGGAAGGCTTTGGCATCTGAAAGAGAACTTGTACTTTTACTCAACACCGATGCTAATAGTGACATTCTATTGTCCGTCACTTTTCCAAAAGTTCTGAAAGTGATCATACAAAATTTGACCCTGAGATTACCTTTGTTCTGGATAGAATATTTGAAGGGGCATGGAGACCATTCAAAATAAGAGTTGAGCAAGTTTTGCAGTCTCAGCCTAGCCTTTCCTATAAACTAACACATTGGAGTTCTACTGTCACACTAAGTTTTTGGTTACTAAGTATGCTCATGGTTATTTCCTTCTTGAGTTCTTTCTTCTATTAGATTTCAGACTTCCTTGGAAGAGAGACAGCTCTCTGCAATACACTCTGGTTACTCAAGGATGCTGCTCAGCAAACTTTCTTCAACATTCAGAAGGGTCGTGGAGAGAAACTTTTAAGGTCCCCTCCACTGGTTGCGGTTGATTTATCTGCACCGCCAGCAGTGCGAGGAGTTTCTTTGTTGCTTGATCTTATTGACACCTACAACAGCATGATGGTTCCTGCGTCTGTCAAAAGGCCAGATTTTGATCCTGTGATTACTGCTTTACTTGATCCCTATTGTTCAGGTGTACTTTCTTACAAATTATCAAAGTACCAATAGTGGTTCACAAGCTAAACATGATTTGTGATAATTATGGCAACATGAAATTTGTCCTTCAAGCAAAAACGTAAGGTTCCAAATATTTACCTTTGTTACTTAAATTCTCTTTATCACTACAGTAAAATTTACTTCTTCTTACTGATGACTTGGTATATGCAATTTTTGCTTATGCTATTATTTTTTAATATTGTATCAAGCTAAGAGATTAAATAGATGTATGAGAAATGGAACTTTGTATCATGATTAAATTGCATTGGCATGGCTGCTATGATTTATAACAACAGATAAAAAATTTTGTTAACCTTTTTTAACTTCCGTTCTAGATGTGAACAAATTCTGATAATGCAGTTTGGAAGTTTGAATTTATGCTCTGTGGTTCTGAACAAAGGCTTTCTTTTATTTAAATTTGGTTGCTTTTGGATCTAAATCTTTGTTATTACTTCGCCTTGATGTGGGAACAAGCAGCTGAGGCCCTTAAATCTAAAGGCACAGTTTCAAACATAAGTGTTACAAGTTATGGTTATGATTTGGGGTCTAGCAGCAGAGATTTTTTGACATTTGATTTATGTTATCTCAATCAACGTTTTAGAATTGGTATATTAATATATTATCGATATTATTACGGTACTCGTAGCGAGTGGTATATACAGTATGTACCTTTTGATATAATAAAATATATTATAATATTATATAATATAATATTAAATATTAAAATATATTTTAAAAATAAAAGAAAGGGGTAACGTTGTCTCCTCGTGCATAGAAAAATCACGAGCGCCTCGCGGGCGAGGGAGGCGGCGGTGTGTAGGTGAGGAGGTATTCTTTCTTTTTCTCCTCGTCTTTTCTTTTCTCTTCCTCAATCAACCATTGACGATCGATTTCTCCCTCAATCGATTGTCGACGGTCGAAAGTGATCATTGATAGTTGAGATCGATAGTTGACGGTCGATTTTGATGGTACCGTCCAATAGTTGACGGTTCACGTATCGGTAACCTGGTCGATCGGTATGTACCGTAACGATCGATTCAGTTAGTTTGGTTCGATTTGGTTTGTTAATGATCGATTTTGATCATTATCGATATATTTCTGGCGGTATCAACCAAGGGAGAAAGATGAATATGAAGCATAAGAAGCGGGTGAAGATGGAAATTAGTAGATCTGGTGCTGCTCTTCCCCTACGGGCGATTTCTTCTCCACTTCCCCTACGGGCGATTTCTTCTCCCTATGCAGGGAGAAAAAACGTCACTCCCTGTAGGAAGGAAGAAGTAACTAGGCAACGTCCCCTCCTCTCCCCCCCCCATCCTCTCCTTTTTTTTTAATTTTATTTTGTATTATATTTATATTGGATTGGATTGCTTTGGTTTGGTTCGGTTAGATTCGGTTTTGTTCGATTGGGTTTGGTTGGGTTCGATGGGGTCTGGTTCGATTCGGTGTGGTTTGATTCAGTGATGTTCAGTTCGGTTTGATTCGGTGGGGTTCGGTTAGGTTCGGTTTTGTTCGATTGGGTTTGGTTGGGTTCGATGGGGTCTGGTTCCATTCGGTGTGGTTTGATTCGGTGATGTTCAGTTCGGTTTGATTCGGTGGGGTTCGGTTTGGTGGGGTCTTGTTTGATTCGTTGGGTTCGATTCGGTTCGGTTGGAGGGCTCGGTTCGGTTCCATTTAATTTGATTCAGTTTGGTTTAGTTCGGTTTGATTCGATGGGGTTTGGTTCGGTTCGGTGGAGTTCAATTCCCTTTCGTTCGATTTGGTTTGGTTCGATAAGGTGAGGTTCGATTTCGTTCGGTTTGATTTGGTTCAGTTAGGTTCTGTAGGGTTCGGTTTGGTTTGATGGGGTTTGATTCGATTCAGTTGGGTTTATTTTGGTTCTGTTCGATGGGGTTCAGTTCGGTAAGGTTCAGTTCGATTTGTTAGGGTCGGTTCAGCTTGATTCGATTCGGCTTAGTTCGACTTGGTTCCACTCGGTTCGGTTTGGCTAGGTTCGATGGAGTTTGGTAGAGTTCGGTTTGTTTCGGTTGGGTTTTGTGAGGTTGGGTTCGATTTGATAGGGTTCTGTTCATTTTGATTCTATTCGATGTAGTTTGGTGCTATGCAGTGCGGGGCGATTCGATTCGGTTCGGTTCGGTGCGATGCGATTAGGTTCGGAGTGATTCGGTGGGGTTCAATAAAGTTTGATAAGGTAAGCGGTTCGGTTTAATTCGTTGGGTCCGGTGGGGTTCGATTTGATTCGGTTCGGTTCGGTGTGGTGGGGTTCGGTTTAGTTCGGATTGGTTATGTTTGATTCGTTAGGGTTCAGTTCGGTTCATTTCAGTAGGGTTTGGTTCGATTCGGTTAGGTGGGGTTCAATTTTGTTCGGTCTAGTTCAATGGGGTTCGGTTCAGTTCGATCAGGTGGGATATGGTTTGGTATGGTCCAGTTCGGTTCTATTTAATTCAATTCGGTAGGGTTCAGATTAGTTTAGTGGGGTTCAGTTCAGTTTGGTTCAATGGGGTTCAGTTCGGTTCGGTGGGGCTTGGCTCGGTTCGATTCTATTCGATTTGGTTCATTTCGGTTTAATTCAATGTGGTTTGGTTTGGTTTTGTTTAATTCAATGTGGTTCGATTCCATTGATGCAGTGTCCGGTTTGTTGATCTGTCGTTCGTAATGATTGATTTTGACAATCGTCAGTCTATTTTGGACAATATCAACCGAGTGATAAAAAGTAGAGGGAGAAGATGGAAATTATTAGATATGGTGTTGCTCTTCCTCTGCGGGCGATTTCTTCTCCCTACGCTAGGAGAAAAATGTCACCCTGGGAAGAAGTAAAGGTGTCGTTTTAATTTTATTTCGTATTGGAGAGGCTCGGTTCCGTTCCGTTCAATTCGATTCAGTTTGGCTTAGTTCGGTTTAATTCGATGGGGTTTGGTTCGGTTCAGTAGAGTTCGGTTCATTAGATTTGGTTCGGTTCGATAAGGTGAGGTTCGATTTCGTTCGATTTGATTTGGTTCGGTTAGGTTCTGTAGGGTTCGATTCAGTTGGGTTTGTTTTGGTTCAGTTCGATGGGGTTCGGTCCGGTAGAGTTCGGTTCGATTCGTTAGGGTCGGTTTAGTACGACTCAGTTCGGTTCGGCTTAGTTCAACACGGTTCCACTTAGTTCAGTTTGGCTAGGTTCGATGGAGTTTGGTTTGTTTCGGTTGGGTTTGGTGGGTTTGGGTTCTATTCGATAGGGTTATGTTCATTTCGATTTGATAGGTTTCTGTTCATTTCAATTCGATTCGATGCAGTTTGGTGTGATACGGTGCGGGTCGATTCGATTAAGTTCGGTTCGGTGCGATGCGGTTAGGTTCGGAGCAATTTGGTGGGGTTTGGTAAAGTTTGATAGGGTAAGTAAAGCCAAGCCTATCAAAGCTAAGCCTAGCCAAGCCAAGCCCTAGCCTAAGCCAAAGCCTACCCTAGCCAAAATAAGTATAGCGAAGCCAAGCCTAGCCTAGCCTTATAATAAATTACCAAAGAGGCCAAAGGTGTTCATCTACAACTTTGTCTATAGGCTAAGCTAAGCTTGGCTAGGCCAGGCTTAGCTAGACTTAGCTTGGATAGGCTTGGCTTGTCTTGGCTTGGCTAGGCTAGGCTTATCTTGGCTTGGCATGGCTAGGCTTAGCATGGCTCGGTAGGATTTGGTTCAGTGAAGTTCGGTTCGGTTTCGTTCAATTCGCTTTGGTAATGTGGGGTTCGATTTTGTTCGGTTCATTTCAGTTCGATTTGATGGGGTTGATTCAGTTTGGTAGGCTTGGTTAAGTGGAGTTCGGTTCAATTTTGTTCAATTCGGTTCGGTAAGGTA
Organism: Ensete glaucum; assembly: GCA_021527575.1. Taxonomy (NCBI): domain Eukaryota; kingdom Viridiplantae; phylum Streptophyta; class Magnoliopsida; order Zingiberales; family Musaceae; genus Ensete; species Ensete glaucum. Next base: position 62,231 of record CM038552.1, on the reverse strand, counting down.
GGGTTCGATTTTGTTCGGTTTGATTAAGTTCGGTTTGGTTCGGTTCGGTTCGGTAGGGTTCGATTCGGTTCGATGGAGTTCGGTTTGGTTCGGAATGGTTCGATTCGGTGGGGTTCGATTCGAATCGATGGGGTTCTATTTAGTTCGGTTGGTTTCGAAGGGGTTCGGTTTGGTTCAATTGGCTTCGATTCGGTTAGGTTCGGTTTGGTAGAGTTCAGTTTAGTGGGGTTTGGTTCGGTTCGGTTTGATTTTATGCGGTGTGGTGTGGTTCGATTTGGTTTATTGTGGTGCGATTAGGTTCGATGCGGTTCGGTTCGATGGGGTTCATTTCGGTGGCATTCGGTTTGGTTCTGTTCGACGGGGTTTGCTTCGGTTCAGAATGGTTCGATTCGATTAGGTTCGGCTCGGTTTGGGTCGGTGGGGATCAGTTTGGTTCGGTGGAGTTTGGTTTGTTTCAGTTAGTTTTGGTGGGGTTGGGTTCGATTCGATAGGGTACGGTTCGGTAAGGAGGGCTCGATTCGGTTCAGTTTGGTTTGATTCGATGGGTTTCGATTCATTTCTATTCGATTTGATGGGGTTCGGTTCGACAGGATTCGGTTCGGTCGAGTTCGATTCGGTTCTATTCAATTCACTGGGGTTCGGTTGGGTTCGATTGGGTTTGGTTGGGTTCGATGGGGTTTGGTACGATTCGATTCGGTTCGGTGCAGTTCGATTCAATTTGGTGAGGTTTGATTCGGTGGGGTTTGGTTCGGTGGGGTTTTGTTCGGTTCGTTGGGTTCGGTTCGGTTCGGTAGGGGGCCTCAGTTCGGTTCTGTTCAATTTGATTCAGTTCGATTTAGTTCGGTTTGATTCGATGGGGTTTGTCGGTTTAGTGGAGTTCGATTCCCTTTCATTTGATTTGGTTGTTCGATGGTGAGGTTCAATTTCTTTCGATTTGATTCGATTTGGTTAGGTTCGAAGGGTTCGGTTCGGTTTGATTCGTTAGGGTCGGTTCTCGACTCGATTCGGTTTGGCTTAGTTGACTCGGTTCCACTCGATTCGGTTTAGCTCGATTCAATGGAGTTTGGTGGAGTTCGATTTGTTTGGTTGGGTTTGGTGGGGTTGGGTTCGATTCGATAGAGTTCTATTCATTTCGATTTGATTTGATGCGGTTTGGTGCGATGCGGTGGGATTCGATTGATTCGGTTAGGTGCGATCGTTTAGGTTGTAAAATTCGGGTAAGGGAGCCAAGCCTATCAAAGCTAAGCCTAGCCAAGCAAAGCCAAGCCAAGCCTAGTCATGCCAAGCCAAGCTTAGCCTAGTCTAGCCTAGCCAAACCAAGCCAAGCCTACCCTAACCAAGCTAAGTATAGTGAAGCCAAGCCAAGCCTAGCCTAACCATATAAGAAATTACCAGAGAGGCCAAAGGTGTTCCTCTACAACTTTGTCTATAGGCTAGGCCAAGCTTGGCTAGACTTAGCTTGGATAGGCTTGGCTAGACTTAGCTTGGATAGGGTTAGCTTAGCTTGGCTTGGCTAGGCTACGCTTGTCTTGGCTTGGCTAAGCTTGGCTGGGCTCGGCTCGGCTTGGCTTGGCTCGTTAGGATTCGGTTCAGTGTTCGGTTAGGTTCGTTCAATTCGCTTTGGTAAGGTGGGGTTCGATTTTGTTCGGTTCAATTCGGTTCGATTTGATGGGGTTCAGTTCAGTTTGGTAGGGTTCGGTTAAGTGGAGTTTGGTTCAGTTTTGTTCAATTCGGTTCGGTAAGGTGGGGTTCGATTTTGTTCGGTTTAATTCAGTTTGGTTCAGTAGGGTTCGATTCGGTTCGATGGGGTTCAGTTTGGTTCGGAATGGTTCGATTCGGTGGCGTGCGGTTCGGATCGATGGGGTTCTATTTAGTTCGGTTGGTTTCGAAGGGGTTCGGTTTGGTTCAATTGGCTTGATTCGGTTAGGTTCGGTTCGGTAGAGCTCGGTTTAGTGGGGTTTGGTTGATTCAGTTTGATTTTATGCGGTGTGGTGTGGTTCGATTTGGTTTATTATGGTGCGGTTAAGTTATGCGGTTCGGTTCGTTGGGGTTCATTTCGGTGGCGTTCGGTTTGGTTTTGTTCGATGGGGTTCGCTTCGTTTCAGAATGGTTCGATTCGGTTGGGTTCGGCTCGATTCGGGTCGGTGGGGATCGGTTTGGTTCGGTGGAGTTCGATTTGTTTCAGTTAGTTTTGGTGGGGTTGGGTTCGATTCGATAGGGTACGGTTCGGTAAGGAGGGGCTCGATTTGATTCAGTTTGGTTTGATTCGATGGGTTTCGATTCATTTCTATTCGATTTGATAGGGTTGATTCGTGATTGATTGGTCGAGTTCGGTTCGGTTCTGTTCAATTCACTGGGGTTCGATTGGGTTTGGTTGGGTTCAGTGGGGTTTGGTACGATTCGGTTCGGTTCGGTGATTCGATTCGATTTGGTGAGGTTCAGTTCGGTTCGATTTGGTGGGATTCGGTTCGGTGGGGTTTTGTTCGGTTCATTGGGTTTAGTTCGGTTCGGTTTGGTAGGGGGCCTCAATTTGGTTCTATTCAATTCGATTCAGTTCAATTTAGTTCGGTTTGATTCAATGGAGTTTGGTTCGGTTCAGTGGATTTCGATTCCCTTTCAATCAATTTGGTTTGGTTCAGTAAGGTGAGGTTCAATTTCTTTCAGTTTGATTCGATTTGGTTTGGTTCAGTAAGGTTCGGTTCGGTTTGATTCGTTAGGTTCGGCTCGATTCGGTTCGGCTTAGTTCGACTCGGTTCCACTCGATTCGGTTTAGCTCGGTTCAATGGAGTTTGGTGGAGTTCGGTTTGTTTCAGTTGGGTTTGGTGGGGTTGGGTTCGATTCGATAGAGTTATATTCATTTCGATTCGATTCGATGCAGTTTGGTGCAATGTGGTGCGGGCTGATTCGATTCAGTTCGGTTAGGTGCGATACGTTTAGGTTCGATAAAGTTTGGTAGGGTAAGCACAGCCAAGTCTATCAAAGCTAAGCCTAGTCAAGCAAAGCCAAGCTAAGTTATGAGTGGCCAAGCCTAGTCTGGCCTAGCCTGCCAAGCTAGCTAAGCAGCAAAACCTGGCCAAGCCAAGCTAGCAAGCTAAGCCTGCCCAGCTAAGCTAAGTGTGGCTAAGCCAGCCTAGCCTCTGGAATTACTAGAGGCCAAGGTGTTCCTCTACAACTTTGTCTATAGGCTAAGCTAAGCTTGGCTAGACTTAGGATAGGCAGCCGGCTTGGCTTGGCTGGGATTGGCTGGGCTTGGCTGAGCTGGGCTTGGTTTGACTCGGCTTGGCTTGGCTTTGGCTTCGCTTGACTTGGCTTTGCTTGGAAGGCTGATGGCAGCGGCTTGGCTTGGCTTTGCTTGGCTTTTGATAGGTTAGGCTAGGCTGGGCTAAACCCTCAGATCGAAACCCTATCGACCGAACAGAACTAAGCCCAGAACCAAACCAAATTATACCACACTAAAGATCGAGATCGAGAAGAATGGAACCCTCTTGTCAACCGAATCCCAACGAACAATGAACCCAATAAACCCAAGATTTCGAACCAAACAATCGAACCGAATCGAACCCAAGCATTGAATGGTTCCGAACCAAATCAAACCCAATAGAATTGAAATGAACGAAACCAAACTCCACCGAATCGAACTGAATGAAACCAAACACCACCTTACCTAACCGAAGCGAACCAAGCCTCACCGAGCAGAATCCTAATTAACCAAATCAAACCCTAGCGGACCAAACCGAAACCAAGTTAATTGAGCCCAGATCGAACAGATGAAATCGAGCAAATATCGACCAGAACCCCACGGCAGATCCCATCGAACCTTGAATTGAATCAGCTTGGATCGGCGAGACAGACGAGAATCCTACATTGGCTATTGATCTCACTGAAGCAGTCGTTAGAAGCAATCACCATGGATATTAGCAACACAACACCAATCTATTTGCTAGTGGATAAATGATAGTGATAGGTAGCATTGACCTCTCATTTTATTATTCTTTCTTCTCCTTTACCCATTATTGTAACAACCAAAATCAACTACTAGTTATTTATTCTTCACAAATCAGTGAACTCACTGGCCATTGCAGCAAACCACTAATTTCCCAGCAAACCTATCCCTTGTGCAAACCTGATTATATTATTTCATCCTACCATCACTAAATTCAACTAAACCTCACACTCAATAATCTGATCATAATATTGCACACGGATTAGCTGGATTTTAGTAAACACTTATTGGTTAAGTATAAAAATAATTAATATAAATATAAAGATACATCATCATGAAAGAACATCATAAAAACAACTCAAAAATAATCAAATAATCCAATAGTCCAGTTTGCAATGCCATTCTAACCAGAAAGATTCGGTTCATTTCCGCTCGATTCAGTTTGGTAATGGGGGCTCGATTCGGTTCCGTTCGATTCAATTTATTGGGTTTCGGTTCATTTTAATTTGATTTGATGGGGTTCAATTCAATTCGGTTCGGTGGAGTTTGGTTCAGTTTCGTTCAATTTGGTTCAGTAAGGTGGGGTTCGATTTTATTCGGTTCGATTCGGTTCCGTTCAGTTCGGTTCGATAGGTTTTGATTCGGTTCAATGGGGTTCAGTTTGGTTCGGAATGGTTCAATTCGGTGGGGTTCGGTTCGGATCGATGGGGTTCTGTTTAGTTCGGTTGGGTTCGAAGGGGTTTGGTTCGGTTGGGTTCGATTCGATTATGTTCAGTTCGGTAGGGTTCAGTTTAGTGGGGTTTGGTTCAGTTTGATTTGATGCAATGTGGTGGTGTGGTTCGATTCAGTTTATTACGGTGCGGTTAGGTTCGATGCGGTTCGATTCGATGGGGTTCATTTCGGTGGCATTCGGTTAGATTTAGTTCGATGAGGTTCAGTTTGGTTCTTAACTTACTAAGGATAGTAATATACAAGATAAGATAATAGTACCTCACATTTAGCTATGTTCGATGGGGTTCGCTTCGGTTCGGAATGGTTCAATTCAGTTGGGTTCGGCTCGGTTCGGGTCGATGAGGTTCGGTTCATTGGGGTTCGATTTGGTTCGGTGGAGTTTGATTTATTTCGGTTAGTTTTGGTGGGGTTGGTTTCGGTTGGATTCGATTCGATAGGGTTCGGTTCAGTAAGGAGGGGCTCCATTCGGTTCAGTTCGATTTGATTCGATGGGTTTCGATTCATTTTGATTCGATTTGATGGGGTTCGATTCGGTAGGATTCAGTTCGGTGGAGTTTGGTTCGGTTCCGTTCAACTCGCTGGGGTTCGATTGGGTTTGATTGGGATTGGTTGGGATCAGTGGGGTTTGGTTTGGTTCGGTTCGGTTGGTGTGGTTCGATTCGATTTGGTGAGATTCGTTTGGTTCAATTCGGTGGGGTTTTGTTCGATTCATTGGGTTCGATTCGGTAGGGGGGCTTCGTTGATTTCAATTCGGTTTAGTTCGATTTGATTCGATGGGGTTTGGTTTGATTTGGTGGAGTTCGGTTCCCTTTCATTCGATTTGTTCGGTTCGATAAGGTGAGGTTCGGTTAGGTTTGGTAGGGTTCGGTTCAGTTCGATTCGTTAGGGTCGGTTTGGCTCGACTCAGTTCGGTTCGGCTTAGTTCGACTCGGTTCCACTCGATTCGGTTCGGCTTAGTTTGATGGAGTTTGGTGGAGTTCGGTTTGTTTGAGTTGGGTTTGGTGGGGTTGGGTTGATTCGATGAGTTCTATTGATTTGGTTCGATTCGATGTAGTTTGGTGCAATGTAGTGCGGCGATTTAATTCGGTTTGATTCGATGCGATGCGTTTGGGTGTGCAATTCGGTGGGGTTTGATAAAGTTCGGTGGGGTAAGCCATGCCAAGTCTAGCAAGCAAGCCCCAAGCCTAAGCCAGCTAAGCAGCCAAACCAAGCAGCCAAGCCAAGCCTAGCCAAGCCAGCTGGCCTAGCTGGCCAGCAGCTAGCCAAGCCAGCCAGTAGCCTGGCCTGAGCCATCTGGCCAGCCTAGCTAGCCAGCCAGCCTATGGAGCCTGGCCTAGAGCCAGCCCAGCCTAGCCCCAGCGGCCAGGCCAGCCAGCCTGGACAGGAGATGAGCCAGCTGGAGGGCCAGGCCAAAAGCCTAGATGAAGAGCAGAAGCTGGGGTCAGCAAGCCAGCCTAGTGACTGGCTAAGCAGCCAAGCCTACCAAGCTTGTGGCTAAGCAGCGCCAAGCCTTGCCTTGTAAATTGCAGGAGGCCAAAGTGTTCCTCCTACAACTTTGTCTATAGGCTAGCAGCTGGCTGGCTTGGGACTTGGCTTGGATAACTTGGTTGACTTGGCTTGGATGGCTGGCTTGGCGGCTCGCTGCAGCTGCGGCACAACTAGCTTGGCTGCTGCATCTGGCTTGGCAGGGCTTCAGCTTTAGCTAGGGGCTGGCAGGCTGGGCTTCATTGGCTGGCTAGCAGTTTGGCTTGGCTACGGCAGCAGCAGCTGGGCTTTGCTTGGCTTGGCTTATTTGGCAGCTTGGTTTTGATGGGTTGGGCTGGGCTAAACCCTAGAACCCAGGAGCGAGCAAGCAGCCAAACCTGGCTAAGTGAGCCAAGCTGCAATCAAAGCCAGTCTAGCTGCCAAGCCCCAGCCAAGCCAAGCCTAGCAGTAGAGCCTACCTAGTGTGGTTATGCCAAGCCTAGCCTGGCCTTATAAGGAATTACAGGAGGCCAAGCGTGTTCATGTACAACTTTGTCATAGGCTAAGCTGGCTTGGCTGGCTGGGCAGCTGACTTAGCTAACATGGGCTTGGCTTTTGGGCTTGCTTGGCTCAGCAGCTTGGCTTGGCTTGGCTTGGCTGACTGGGCTTGGCTGGGACTTTGTGGCTTGGCTTGGCGACAGCTGCTGCTTTGCTTGGCTTAGCTGGGCTTGGCAGCTTAGCTAGCTTGGTGGGCTTGGCAGCACTGGGCTTGGCTTTGGCTGCTGGGCTGCTGGGCTTGGTCTCGCTGGCTGGGTTGGGCTTGGCTTAGCTTTGATGGGCTGGGCTTGATGGGCTGGGCTTGTGCTAAACCCTGAGATCGTGCCAAACCCTACTCAAAGAGCCCACCCATCGATCGAGAACCCTAGAACCAAACCAAATTGTATTACATCAAATCGAATCGAATCGATCGAACATTGAGATCCCATGAACCCCACTGTGAACAATCAAACCCAATGAGAACCTAAGACCACGACCTAATAAACCAAGAACCAAATCGACACCTAATTGAACCTGAACCCATACGAATCATTGAACCAAATCAAACTCAATAGAAGCAAAATCAATGGAACCAAACCCCACCAAATCGAATTGAATCATATCGAATGAAACCAAACACCACCTTACCGAATCGAATCGAACCAAACTCCACCGAATATAACCCTAACTAACCAAACCGAACCTTAGCAGACTAGACCAAAACTAATTGAATCGAACCAAATCGAATCGAGCAAAAGAACCAAGCCCCACCTTAATCAATCAAGATCGAACCCCACCTAAGGAATCCCTGAACCGAATCGGAGAACCCCACGGGTGAAACTCGGATAGGAGGGCTCGATTCAGTTCCATTCGGTTCATTGGGGTTCGGTTTGGTTCGATGTAGTTCGGTTTGTTTCGGTTAGTTTTAGTGGGGTTCGGTTCGGTTGGGTTCGATTTGATAGGGTTTGCTTTCATAAGGAGGGGCTCAATTCGGTTCCATTCGCTTTGATTCAATGGGTTTCGATTCATTTCGGATCAATTCGATGCGATTCAGTTCGGTAGGGTTTAGTTGGGTTCGATGGGGTTTGGTACGATTCGATTCAGTTCGGTGCAGTTCGATTCAATTTGGTGAGGTTCGATTCGGTGGGGTTTGGTTCGGTGGGGTTTTGTTCGGTTCGTTGGGTTCAGTTCGGTTCGGTTCGGTAGGGGGCCTCAGTTCGGTTCTGTTCAATTTGATTCAGTTCGATTTAGTTCGGTTTGATTCGATGGGGTTTGTCGGTTTAGTGGAGTTCGATTCCCTTTCATTCGATTTGTTCGGTTCAGTAGGGTGAGGTTCAATTTCTTTCGATTTGATTTGATTTGGTTAGGTTCAATAGGGTTCGGTTCGTTTTGATTCGTTAGGGTCGGTTCATTTCGGTTCGGCTTAGTTCGACTCGGTTCCACTCGATTCGGTTTAGCTCAGTTCAATGGAGTTTGGTGGAGTTCGATTTGTTTCGGTTGGGTTTGGTGGGGTTGGGTTCGATTCGATAGAGTTCTATTCATTTCGATTCGATTCGATGCAGTTTGGTGCGATGCGGTGCGGGCTGATTCGATTGATTCGGTTGGGTGCGATACGTTTAGGTTGGTAAAGTTCGGTGGGGTAAGCCTAGCTATGGTTAGCCAAGCCTGGCCAAACCCAGCCAAGCCAGCCAAGCCTAGCTAAGAGCTAAGCCTAGCTAAGCTAAGTGCTTGGCTAAGCCAGCCTAGCCTAGCTTTGTGAGGAATTACTAGAGGCCAAGGTGTTCCTCTACAACCTTGTCTATAGGCTGCTAAGCTTGGCTGACTTAGCTTGGATAGGCTTGGGCTTGGCTTGGCTAGCTTGGTTGACTCGGCAGCGCTTGGCTCGTTGGCTTGACGGCGCTTGCTGCTTGGATGGCTTGGCTTTGATAGGCTTGGCTTTGATAGGCTTTGCTTGGCTTGGCTAGGCTTGACTTTGATAGGTTAGGCTAGGCTAGGCTAAACCCTACCGAGTTCTATTGATTTCGGTTCGATTCGATGTAGTTTGGTGCAATGTAGTGCGAGGCGATTTGATTCAGTTTGATTCGATGCGATGCGTTTATGTCGGGTGCAATTCAGTGGGGTTTGATAAAGTTCGATAGGGTAAGCAAAGCCAAGCCAAGCCAAGCAGCCAGCCTAGCCAAGCTAGCCAAGCCTAGCCTAGCCAGCCAAGCCAAGCCTAGCAAGCCCAAGCCTAAAGCCAGCCATGTCGGCCGCCTAGCTGGTAGCCAAGCCTACCCTGGGTGAGCTGGCCTGGCAGTGCCAGCCTGGCCAGCCAAGCCAAACCAAGCCTGGCCTGGCAGCCAAGCCAAGCCTAGCTGGCCTGCCAGGCAGCCAAGCCTGGCAGCCTGGCAAACCAGCCAAAGCAGCCAGCCTGGCCTGCCAGCCTAGTCAATGGCTAAGCCAGCCTGGCAGTGTGGCTAAGCCAGCCTTATAAAAATTGCGGAGGCCAAGTGTTCCTCCTGGCGTTGTCTATGGGCTAAGCAGCTGGGCTGAGCTTGGCTGACTTGGCTTGGGCAGGCAGGCTGGCTTGGCACAACTTTGGCAGCAGCTACTGGCTTGGCAGCTGCTTAACTAGCTGGCTAGCTTGGCTTCTGGCTTGGAGCTCGGTAGCAACCTTGCTTTGGTTTGGCTTGGCTTGGCTTGGCTTGGCTTCTTGGCTGGGTTGGGTTGGCTGCTTGGCTTGGTTTGTCTAGCTGGGCAGCTTGGCTAGGTTTGTGAGCTTATCTTGGCTTAGCTAGGCTTGGTTTGGTGGGCTAAACCCTATCGAGACCTCATAGCTGAAAAAGCCAGCCTAGCTGGCCTAGCCAATTGCCAAGCCAAGCCAGCCAATAGCTCCAGCGTCAACCTGGTAGCTAAGCCTGGCCAGAAGCGAGCGTCAATCAGCGAGAGCCAAGTCAAGTCTTAAGCCAAGCCTGGCTAGTGCCAAGCCATGCCTAGCCAGCTAAGTTTAGCTATGCCAGCCTAGCCTTATAAGGAATGAGGCCAAAGTTGTTCCTCTACAACTTTGTCAAGCTGAGTTGGCTGGCTTGCTCGACTTCTGGATAGGCGGCTTGGGTTAGACTTGGCAACAGCTTGGCTGCTTGGCTATTGGGCTAGGCCAGGCTTGGCTTTGCTTTGGCTTGGCTTGGCTGGGCTAAACAGCTAAGCTTGGATTAGCTTGGATCGGTTAGATTGACGGCTTGGCTTGACGCTTTGTTTTGCTTTGCTAGGCTTTGATGATGGGCTTTGCTTTGCTTTGCTTTGCTTGGCTTGGCTTGGGCTGGCTAGGCTTGGCTGGGCTAGGCTTGGCTAGGGTTGGCTTTGATAGGCAGCTAGGCTAGGCTAAACCTTGATCGAATCACCCTGAAACGACCCCAAAGCCCACCCAGATCGATCGAACCCAAACCAAATCATAGCTGACGATCGTTGAACCACAAGATCTATCGACCAGAACCCCATAAGACAATTGAACACTCTCAGAACCCCAGAACCTAATCAAGAGAACCAAATCCCCACCTAATCAAACCGAACTAAACCCAAATGAATTGAATCGTTTGAACCAAATCAAACCCAATAGAATCGAAATCAACATAACCAACCCAAGATCGAATTGAATCGAATTGAGCGAGACCAAACACCACCTTCATGAACCAAACCCCATTGAGCAGACCTAGCAGACCAAAGAACCCTAGAAACCAAAACCAAGTGAATCGAACCAACGATCAATGAGCCCCAAATTGAAACCAATCAAACTCCAAATTGAACCCTCAAAGCAAATCCACAGTCAAATCGAATTGGAACCCTTGGAACCAAACCCAAAACATGATCCTAAATTGGCCATTGATTTACTAAAGCAGTCGTGGGAAGCAATCACCATGGATATTAGCAAGACAACACTAATCTATTTGCTAGAGGATGGGTAGCATTGACCTCTCATTTCAAAATTATTTCTTCTCCTTTACCCATTGTTGTAACTACCAAAATCAACTAATATTAATTATTTATTCTTCATAAATCAGTGAACTCACTAGTCATTGTATTAAACCACTAAATTCCTTGGTTAATAGCAAAACTATCCCTTCTGCAAACCTGACGGTACTATTTCATCCGACCACCACTAAATTCAACTAAATCTCACACTCAATAATCTGATCATAATATTGCACACGAATTAGCTAGATTTTAGTAAACACTTATTGGTTCAGTACAAAAATAATTAATATAAATATAAATATAAAGATGCATCATCATGAAATAACATCATAAAAATAACTTAATTTCTTCAAAAAAAATAATCAAATAAGCCAATCGTCCAGTTTGCAATGCCATCCTAACCAGAAAGGTTCGGTTCATTTTCGTTCGATTCAATTTGGTAAGGGGCTAAATTCGGTTCGTGGGTTCGGTTTGATGGAGTTGATTCGGTTTGATGGGGTTCAATTGATTCGGTAGGTTGATTCGATGGAGTTGATTCGATTTGTTCAATTTGGTTCGATAAGGTGGGGTTCAATTTCATTCAGTTCGGTTCATAGGGTTAGATTCGGTTCGATGGGGTTCGGTTTGGTTTGAAATGGTTCGATTCGGTGGGTTCGATTCGGATTGGTGGGGTTATATTTGGTTCAGTTTGATGGGGTTCGGTTTGGTACGGTTAGGTTCGATTCGATTGGGTTCCGTTCGATGGGGTTCATTTTAGTGGGATTTGGTTCGGTTCAATTTGATTTGATGTGGTGTGGTGTGGTTCGATTCGATTTAGTGCAGTGCAGTTATGTTCGATGTGATGCGGTTCGATGGGGTTCATTTCGGTGGCGTTCAGTTCAGTTCAATTCGATGGTGTTCGCTTTGGTTCAGAATGCTTTGATTCAGTTGGGTTCGGCTAAGTTTGGGTCGGTAGGGTTCGATTCATTGGGGTTCGATTTGGTTCGATGGAGTTCAATTTGTTTCAGTTGGGTTTGATAGGGTTGGGTTTGATTCGATAGGGTTCGGTCCGGTAAAGAGGGGCTCGATTCAGTTCCATTCGGTTTGATTCGATGGGTTTCGGTCCGGTAAGGTGGGGTTCGATTTTGTTTGGTTCATTTCAGTTCGATTTGATGGGGTTCAGTTCAGTTCGGTAGGGTTCGGTTCAATGGAGTTCGATTCAGTTTCATTCAATTCGATTCGGAAAGGTGGGGTTTGATTTCATGCGGTTCGATTCGGTTCGATATGTTTCGATTCAGTTCGATGGGGTTCAAAATGGTTCGATTCAGTAAGGTTCGATTCAGATCGATGGGGTTCTGTTTAATTAGATTGGGTTCGAAGGGGTTTGGTTTAGTTGGGTTTGATTCAATTAGGTTCGGTTCGGTAGGGTTCAGTTTAGTGGGGTTTGGTTTGGTTTAATTTGATGCAGTGTGGTGTGGTTCAATTCGGTTTATTGCGGTGTGGTTAGGTTCAATGCGGTTCTGTTCGATTTAGTTCGATGGGGTTCGGTTCGTTTCTTAACTTACTATGGATAGTCGATTCAGAATGGTTCAATTCGGTTGGGTTCGCATCGGTTCGGGTCAGTGGGGTTCAGTGGAGTTCAGTTTGTTTCGGTTAGTTTTAGTGGGGTTGGGTTCGGTTGGGTTAGATTCGATAGGGTTCGGTTGGGTTCGATTCGATAGGGTTCAGTTCGATAAGGAGGGGCTCCATTCGGTTCAGTTTGATTTGATTCGATGGGTTTCGATTCATTTCGGTTCGATTTGATGGGGTTGATTCGGTGGATTGATTCGATGGAGTTCGGTTCGGTTCCGTTCAATTCGTTGGGGTTCAGTTGGGTTCGATTGGGTTTAGTTGGGTTCAGTGGGGTTTGGTGTGGTTCAGTGCGGTTTGATTCAATTTGATTTGATTTGGTGATGTTTGTTTCGGTTCAGTTCAGTGGGGTTTTGTTTAGTTTGTTGGGTTCGGTTCAGTTCGGTTTGGTTCAGTAGGGGGCTCGATTCGGTTTCATTCAATTCGATTCAATTTGGTTTAGTTCGGTTTGATTTGATGGAGTTTAGTTGGGTTCGGTAGAGTTCGGTTCCCTTTCATTCGATTTGGTTCGGTTCGATAAGGTGAGGTTCGGTTTGATTCGGTTCGTTAGGCTTGGTAGGGTTTGGTTCGGTTCGATTCGTTAGGGTTAGTTCAGCTCGACTCAGTTTGGTTCAGCTTAGTTCGACTCGGTTCTACTCGATTCGATTCGGCTCGATTTGATGGAGTTTTGTGGAGTTCAGTTTGTTTTGATTGGGTTTGGTGGGGTTGGGTTTGATTCGATAGAGTTTTGTTGATTTTGGTTTGATTCGATGCAATTTGGTGTGATGCAGTGCGAGGTGATTCAATTTGATGGGGTTCGATTCGGTAGGATTAGGTTCGGTGGAGTTCGTTTCAGTTCCGTTCAATTCACTGGGATTCGGTTGGGTTCGGTGGGGTTTGGTTCGATTTGGTTTGATTCAGTGCGGTTTGATTTGATTTGGTGAGGTTCGGTTCAGTTCGATTCGGTGGGGTTCAGTTCGGTGGGGTTTTGTTTGGTTCATTGGGTTCAGTTTGGTTCGATTCGGTGGGGGCTCGGTTGGTTCATTACTCAATTCGATTGATTCGATTTGGTTTGATTCGATGGGGTTTGGTTGTTCGGTGGAGTTGACGAAAACAAATGAATCTAAGCGAGCAAGATAACAGAGAACCCCACTGAATCAAACCAATCCTTATAAGGAATTACTAGAGAGGCCAAAGGTGTTCCTCCTACAACTTTGTCTATTGGCTAAACGAAGCTTGGTAAGGCTAGGCTTGGCTAGACTTAACTTAGACAGGCTCGGCTTGGCTAGGCTAGGCTTGGCTTAGCTAGGCTTGGCTTGGCTTATCTTGGCTCGGCTAGGCTAGGCTTGGCTCGGCTTTGCTTTCCATGGCTTGGCTTGGCGTCGCTAGGCTTGGCTTGGCTTCACTGGGCTAGGTTTGGGTTGGCTTGGCTTGGTTTGTCTAAGCTAGGGTTTGCTTGGCTTGGCTTAGCTAGGCTAGGGTAGGCTATGCTTAAATTGGTTTGGCTTATCTTGGCTTAGTTAGGCTTGGTTTTGATAGGCTAGGCTAAACCCTCACAGAACCGGTGAGGCAAGCCAAGCCAAAACTAAGCCAAGCCTAGCCAAGCCAAAGCCTAGCTAAAGCCTAGCGTGAGCCTGGCTAAGCCTAGCCAATCGAGCCAAGCCTAAGATCGAGCCAAGCCAGTAGGCAATGCCTACCTAAGCTAAGTTTAGCTATGCCAAGCTAGCCTTATAAGGAATTGGGAGGCTAAAGGTGTTCCTCTACAACTTTGTATAGTTGGGCTTGGCTTGGCAGCTTAGCTTGGATAGGCGGCTGGCTGGGCTGGACTTGGCTGACAGCGCTTGGCTAGGCTTGGCTTGGCTTTGCTTTGCTTGGCGGCAGCTTGGCTGGGCTGGGCGGCTAGGGCTTGGTTGGCTTGTCTTGGCTTGGCTTGGCTCAGCTTGGCTTGGCTTGGCTTTGCTTGGCTTGGCTTGGCTGGGCTGGGCTAAACCCTAGATCGAACCAAACCCTGGCAGACCCCAAGACTAAGCTAAACCCCATCGAATCAAGTGAACCTATCGAACCAAATCGTACTACACCAAATCGAATCAATCGACCGCAGATTGAATCAGACGACCCCACTAGAACCAAAGACCTAATAAGCGGAACCGAACCAAATTGAACCCCTTAATCGAACGAACTAAACCCATATGAATCAAAACATTAGAACTAAATCAAACCCAATAAAAGCAAAATCAGGAACCAAACCCCAAGATCGAATTGAATCATATTGAACTAAACCAAACACCACCTTCGAGATCGAACAACCAAACTCTAGATATAACCCTAACTAACTAAACTAAACCTTAGCGGACCAAGCCAATTGAATCGAACAAAATTGAATCGAACAGGCAGACAAGCCCCACCTTCGAAACTAATCAATCGAACCCCAACGATCGAGCTAAACCTAGCTAAGCAAAGCCAAGCCAAGCCAAGCTAAGCTGGCCTAGCCTAGCCTAGCCAAGCCAAGCCAATCCTAGCTAAGTCAAGCCAAGCCTAGCCAAGCTAAGTAAGCCAAGCCTAGCCTAGCCTTATAAGGAATTACGAATGGCCAAGGTGTTCCTCTACAACTTAGTCTATAGGCTAAGCTAGCAGCTTGGCTTGGCTGGCTTAGCTTGGATAAACTTCAGCTTAGATAGGCTTGCTTCAAACTTGGCAACAAACTCTAAACTAGGCAGCAGCTTTGCTAAGCTCGGTTTAGCTTCGATCGGTTAGATTAGGCTTGGGTTGGGTTGACTTGGCTTTGCTTTGCTTTGCTTGGCTTGGCTTAGCTAGGCTAGGCTTCGCTAGGCTTAGCTTGGCTAGGCTAGGCTTACCTTGGCTTGGCTTATCTTGACTTGGCTTTGCTTGGCTAGGGTTGGCTTTGATAGGCTTAGCTAGGCTAGGCTAAACCCTTAGATCGATCAAACCCTACCAGAACCCCAAACTAAGCCCCACCAAATCCCATCGAATCGATCGAACCCCACCAAACCAAATCATAGCACACCAAACTGAAGCAGATCGAATTGAACCACATCGAATCGAATCCTATCGAGAACCCCACTAAGTCGAACCAATTGAACACTAGAACGGAAGCAGACCCCAAGACCTAATCAAACAAACCAAATCAAATCCCACCTAATCAAACCAAACTAAACCCAAATGAATTGAATCGTTCGAACCAAATCAAACCCAATAGAATCGAAATCAACATAACCAACCCCAAGATCGAATTGAATCGAATTGAGCGAGACCAAACACCACCTTAAGAACCAAACCAAACCCTCTTGAACAAAACCCTAACGAACCAAACTGAACCTAGCGGACCAAACCAAAACCAAGTGAATCGAACCAAACTGAGCGAAATCAGTGAGCCCCAAATTCGAAACCAATCAAACTAAGAACCAAATTGAACCCCCTAGCAGGCGAATCACGGCCAAATCGAACTGAACCCCACCAAACCCAAAACATGATCCTAAATTGGCCATTGATCTACTAAAGCAGTCGTGGGAAGCAATCACCATGGATATTAGCAAGACAACACTAATCTATTTGCTAGAGGATATATGATAGGGATGGGTAGCATTGACCTCTCATTTCAAAATTATTTCTTCTCCTTTACCCATTGTTGTAACTACCAAAATCAACTAATATTAATTATTTATTCTTCATAAATCAGTGAACTCACTAGTCATTGTATTAAACCACTAAATTCCTTGGTTAATAGCAAAACTATCCCTTCTGCAAACTTGACTGTACTATTTCATCCGACCACCACTAAATTCAACTAAATCTCACACTCAATAATCTTATCATAATATTGCACACGAATTAGCTAGATTTTAGTAAACACTTATTGGTTCAGTACAAAAATAATTAATATAAATATAAATATAAAGATTCATCATCATGAAATAACATCATAAAAATAACTTAATTTCTTCAAAAAAATAATCAAATAAGCCAATAGTCCAGTTTGCAATGCCATCCTAACCAGAAAGGTTCGGTTCATTTTCGTTCGATTCAGTTTGGTAAGGGGGGCTAAATTCGGTTCCGTAGGGTTCGGTTTGATGGAGTTCGGTTCAGTTTGATGGGGTTCAATTCAGTTCGGTAGGGTTCAGTTCGATGGAGTTCGGTTCAGTTTCGTTCAATTTGGTTCGATAAGGTGGGGTTCGATTTCATTCGGTTCGATTCGGTTCGGTTCAATAAGGTTAGATTCGGTTCGACGGGGTTCGGTTTGGTTTGAAATGGTTCGATTCGGTGGGTTCGATTCGGATTGGTGGGGTTATATTTGGTTCAGTTTGATGGGGTTCAGTTTGGTACGGTTAGGTTCGATTCGGTTGGGTTCTGTTCGATGGGGTTCAGTTTAGTGGGGTTTGGTTTGGTTCAATTTGATTTGATGTGGTGTGGTGTGGTTCGATTCGATTTAGTGCAGTGCGGTTAGGTTCGATATGATGCGGTTCGATGGGGTTCATTTCGGTGGCGTTCAGTTCGGTTCAGTTCGATGGTGTTCGCTTTGGTTCAGAATGCTTCGATTCAGTTGGGTTCGGCTCCGTTTGGGTCGGTTGGGTTCGATTCATTAGGGTTCGGTTTGGTTCGATTTGGTTCGGTGGAGTTCAATTTGTTTCAGTTGGGTTTGATAGGGTTGGGTTTGATTTGATAGGGTTCGGTCCGGTAAGGAGGGGCTCGATTCAGTTCCATTCGGTTTGATTCGATGAGTTTCGATTCATTTCAGTTCGATTCGATGGGGTTCAATTCGGTTCGGTAGGATTCAATTCGGTAAAGTTCGATTCAGTTTCGTTCAATTGAGTGGGGTTCAATTTTGTTCAGTTCATTTCGGTTCGATTTGATGGGGATCAGTTCAGTTGTTTGGTTCAGTGGAGTTCAGTTCAGTTTGGTTTGGTTCGAAAGGGTTCGGTTTGGTTCGGTTGGGTTCGATTCTGTTAGGTTTGATTAAGTAGGGTTCAGTTCAGTGGGATCTGGTTCGGTTCAGTTTGATTTGATGTGGTGTGGTGTGGTTCGATTCAATTTATTGTCACACGATTAGGTTCGATGCTGTTCGGTTCGATGGGGTTCATTTCGGTGGCATTCGATTCGATGGGGTTCGGTTCGATTATGTTCAATGGGGTTTGTTTCGATTCAGAATGGTTCGATTCGGCTCGTTTCGGGTCAGTGGGGTTCAGTTCATTGGGGTTCAATTTGGTTTGGTTCGGTTCGGTGGAGTTCGATTTGTTTGGTGGGGTTGGGTTGGGTTGGGTTCGATTCGATAGGGTTCAGTTCGGTAAGGAAGGGCTCGATTCGGTTCAGTTTGGTTTTATTCGATGGGTTTCGATTCCTTTCGGTTCAATTTGATGAGGTTCGATTTGGTAGGATTTGGTTCGGTGGAGTTCGGTTTGGTTTCATTCAATTCACTTCGGTAAGGTGGGGTTCGATTTCATTTGGTTTGTTTCAGTTCGATTTGATAGGGTTCAGTTCGGTTGGATAGGGTTCAGTTCAGTTTCATTAATTTGGTTTGGTAAGGTGTGGTTTGATTTCATTCGGTTTTATTTGGTTTGGTTCGGTCCGATTGGGTTTGATTTGGTTCGATGGGGTCAGTTTGGTTCATAATGGTTTGACTCGGTGGGTTCGGTTCGGATCGGTGGGGTCCTATTTAGTTCGGTTCGATTCGGTTTGGTTCAGTTCGGTAAGGTGGGGTTCAGTTATATGGGGTTCGATTTGGTTCATTCAGAATGGTTCGATTCGGTTTGGTTGAATTCGGTATGGTGGGGTTTAGTTCTACGGGGTTCGGTTTGGTTCGATTCAATTCGATTCGGTTTAGTTCGATGGGTTCGGTGGGGTTCGGTTCGATTCGATTTAGTTTGGTTCAGCGCGGTGGGGTTCGGTTTAGTTCGGTTCGATTCGATAGGGTTTGGTTCGGTTCAATTCAATAGGGTTTGGTTCGTTTCGGTTAGGTGGGGTTCAATTTTGTTCGGTCTGGTTCAGTGGGGTTCAGTTCGGTTCGGTCATGTGGGGTATGGTTTGGTATTGTTCGGTTTGGTTCTATTCGATTTGATTCGATAGGGTTCGGATTAGTTCGGTGGGGTTCGATTCAATTTGGTTCAATGGGGTTTGGTTCAGTTCGGTGGGGCTTGGCTCGGTTCAATTTCATTCGATTCGATTCTATTCAATTTGGTTCATTTCGGTTTAATTCAATGTGGTTCGATTTGGTTTGGTTTAATTCAATGTGGTTCAGTTTCGTTCGTGCAGTGCATGCATTCTCGATCGTTCGGTGGTAACGATTGATTTCGACAATCATCAGTCTATTCCGGGTGGTATCAATCGAGTGAGAAAGAAGAAGAGGGAGAAGATGGAAATTATTAGATATAGTGCTGCTCTTCCCCTATGGGCGATTTCTTCTCCTTGCGTAGGGAGAAAAAACATCACCCCTCGTAGGAAGAAGTAACGAGGAGACGTCCACCCCCCCCCCCCGTAATTTTATTTCATATGTTCCGTTCAATTCGATTCAGTTTGGTTTAGTTCGGTTTAATTCGTTGGGGTTGGGTTCGGTTCAGTGGAGTTCGATTCGTTTTCATTCGATTTGGTTCAATTCGGTAAGGCGAGGTTTGATTTCGTTCAGTTTGATTCGATTCGGTTAGGTACTGTAGGGTTCGGTTCGGTTTGATGGGGTTTAATTCGATTCAGTTGGGTTTGTTTTAGTTCAGTTCGGCGGGGTTCGGTTCAGTAGGGTTCAGTTCGATTCGTTAGGGTCAGTTCGGCTCGACTCAGTTCAGTTCGACTTAGTTCGACACGGTTCCACTCGGTTCGGTACAACTAGGTTCAATTCGGTTCGGTTCGAAGGGGTTCGGTTTGGTTCGGTTGGCTTAGGTTCGATTCGGTAGGGTTCAGTTTAGTGGGGTTTGGTTTAGTTCAATTTGATTTGATGCGGTGTGGTATGGTTCGATTCGGTTTATTGTGGTGGGATTAGGTTCGATGTGGTTCGGTTCGATGGGGTTCATTTCGGTGGTGTTCGATTCGATTCTGTTCAATGGGGTTTGCTTCGATTCAGAATGGTTCGATTTGGTTGGGTTCGGCTCGGTTCGGGTCGGTGGGGTTCAGTTTGGTTCGGTTCAGTGGAGTTCGATTTGTTTTGGTTAGTTTTGATGGGATTGGGTTCGGTTGGGTTCGATTAAATAGGGTACAGTTCAGTAAGGAGGGGCTTGATTCGGTTCTGTTTGGTTTGATATGATGGGTTTTAATTCATTTCTGTTTGATTTGATGGGGTTCGGTTCGGCATGATTCGGTTCGGTGGAGTTCGGTTCGGTTACGTTCAATTCGCTGGGGTTCGGTTGGGTTCGATTAGGTTTGGTTGGGTTCGGTGGGGTTTGGTTTGATTCGATTCGATTCAGTACGGTTCGATTCAGTTCGATTCGATTTGGTGAGGTTCGGTTCGGTTTGATTTGGTGGGGTTCAGTTCGGTGGGGTTTTGTTCGGTTCATTAGGTTTAGTTCGGTTCAGTTCAATAGGGAGGTTTGATTTAGTTCCATTCAATTCAATTCAGTTTAGTTTAGTTCAGTTTGATTCGATGGGGTTTGGTTCGGTTCAGTAAGGTGAGGTTCGATTTTGTTCATTTTGATTCGATTCGGTTAGGTTCGGTAGGGTTCGGTTCGATTCGATTCGTTAGGTTTGGTTTGGCTCTACTCAGTTCAATTCGGCTTAGTTCAACTCGGTTCCACTCGATTCGGTTCTGCTCGGTTCGATAGAGTTTAATGGAGTTCGATTTGTTTCGATTGGGTTTGGTGGGGTTGGGTTCGATTCGATAGAGTTCTGTTTATTTCGATTCATTCGATGCAGTTTGATGCGATGCGGTGCGTGCTGATTCGATTTGGTTCGGTGCGATGCATTTAGGTTTGGTGTGATTCAGTGGAGTTTGGTAAAGTTGGTGGGGTAAGCCAAGCCCAAGCCAACCCCTATCAGCTAAGCCTAGCCATCAAAGTCAAACCAAGCCAAGCCTAGCTAAGCTAAGCCAAGCCTAGCCAAGCCTACCTAGCCTGGCCAAAGCCTGGCTAAGCCAATCCTAACCTGGCCAAGCCAAGCCTGGCTAAAGCCAAGGCAGCCTGGCTAAGCCAAGCCAAGCCTAGCCTAGCTAAGCCTAGCCAAGCCAAGCCAAGCAAGCCTGAGCTAAGCCAAGCTAAGCCTGCCTAGCCAAGCTAAGTGTGGCTAAGCCAAGCCTAGCCTTATAAGGAATTAGGAGGCCAAGGTGTTCCTCTACAATTTTGTATAAATGCTAAGCTAGCTGGGCTGAAACTTGGCTAGATTTGGCTTGGATAGGCTTGGCAGCTTGGGTGGGATTGGGCTTGGCTTGAGCTGGCTTTGCTTGACTGCAGCTTGGCTTGAAACTAGGCTGGGCTTGGCTTGGCGACGACTTGGCTTTGCTTAGCTAGGCTTGACTTTGATAGGCTTAGCCTTGGCTTTGCTTTGGGCTTGTCTTGGCTGGGCTTTGGGCTAGGCTAGGCTAGACTTTGCTTGTCTTGGCTTGGCTTTGGCTAAGCTTGGCTTTGATTGGCTAGGCTAGGCTAGGCTAAACCCTCAGAATCAAACCAAATCCTGCCAAACCCTGAACCAATCCGAGCCACCAAACCTCATCACCAAGCCGAATCAATCGAGCGCAAGAGATCCCATCGACCCCCAGAGCCTAACTAATGAACCCAATGCGAGACAACACGAACTCAAACCCGAATCTAATAAACGAACGAACCAAATCGAACCAAACTAAATCGAAATGAATCGAATCATTGAACCAAATCAAACCCAATAGAATCAAAATCAATAGAACCAAACGAATCGAATTGAATCGAATCGAACAAAACCAAACACCACCTTATTGAATCGAACCAAACCTCAAAGAATAGAACCTAATGAACCAAACCAAACCCTAGCGGACCAAATTAAAACCAAGTGAATCGAGACTGAATTGAACGAGCGAGCAGAGCCCACCTTACGAAACCAATCGAACCTAACTGATCTAACCAAATCGAACCCCACCTGAACCGAATCACCACCAAATCAAAAGCTTTGGTGAGCAAACGGAAGCCGAGCAGGATCCTACATTGGCAATTGATCTCACTAAAACAATCGTTGGAAGTAATCACCATGGATATTAGCAAGACAGCACCAATCTATTTGCTAGAGGATAGATGATAGTGATAGTCAGCCATTGACCTCCCATTTCAATATTCTTTCTTCTCCTTTACCCATTGTTCTAACTACCAAAATCAACTACTACTTGTTTATTCTTCACAAATCAGTGAACTCACTGGCCATTGCAGCAAACCACTAATTTCCTTGGTCAACAGCAAACCTTTCCCTTGTGCAAACCTGATTGTATTATTTCATCCTACCACCACTAAATTCAACTAAACCAGACACTCAATAATCTGATCATAATATTATACACGGATTAGCTGGATTTTAGTAAACAATTATTAGTTCAATACAAAAATAATTAATATAAATATAAAGATACATCATCATGAAAGAACATCATAAAAACAACTCAATTTCTTCAAGAAAAAATAATCAAATAAGCCAATAGTCCAGTTTGCAATGCCATCCTAACCAGAAAGGTTCAGTTCATTTCTGCTCGATTCGATTCGATAATGGGGCTCGATTGATTCCGTTCGGTTCAATTCATTGGTTTTCGATTCGTTTCAATTCGATTTGATGGGGTTCAATTCGGTTCGGTAGGGTTCAATTCGGTGGAGTTCGGTTGATTTCGTTCAATTGGTTGATGAGTTCGATTCGGTTAGGTTCAGTTCGATGGGGTTTAGTTTAGTGGGTTTTGTTTCGGTTTGGTTTGATTTGATGCGGTGTGGAGTGGTTTAATTCGGTTTAGTGCAGTGCGGATAGGTTCGATGCAGTGCGATTCGATAGGGTTCATTTCATTGGTGTTCGGTTCGATGCGGTTCGTTTCGATTTGGAATGGTTCGATTCGGTTGGGTTTGGCTCGGTTTGGGTCGGTGGGGTTCGATTCATTGAGGTTCAGTTTGGTTCGATTCGGTTCAGTGGAGTTCTATTTGTTTCGGTTGGGTTTGGTGGGGTTGGGTTCGATTGTGTTCAATTCGATAGGGTTCGGTTCAGTAAGGAGGGGCTCGATTTGGTTCCATTTGGTTTAATTCGATGGGTTTTGATTCATTTTGGTTCGATTCAATGGGGTTCATTTGTTGGTAGGATTGTTACGTGAAGTTCGGTTGGTTAGTTCAATTCGCTTGTAAGGTGGGGTTCGATTTTGTTCGATTCGTTTGATTCGATTTGATGGGGTTCAATTCGATTCGGTGAGTTCGGTTTAGTGAGTTGATTGATTTCATTCAATTCGATTGAAAGGTGGGGTTCGATTTTGTTCAATTTGATTCGGTTCGGTTCGGTTCGATAGGGTTTGACTCAGTTCGATGGGGTTCGGTTTGGTTCGGAATGGTTTGATTCGGTGGGATTCGGTTTAGATCGATGGGGTTCTATTTAGTTTGATTGGGTTTGAAGGGGTTCGACTTGTTTCAGTTGGGTTCGATTCGGTTAGGTTCAGTTCGGTAGGGTTCAGTTTAGTGGGGTTTGGTTCGGTTTGATTTAATGCGGTGTAGTGTGGTTCGATTCAATTTATTATAGTGCAGTTAGGTTCGATGCGGTTTGGTTCGATGGGGTTCATTTCGCTGGCGTTTGGTTCGATTCGGTTCGATGGGGTTTGGTTCAGTTCTTAACTTACTAAAACGGTAATATGCAAGATTAGATAATAGTACCTCACATCTAGCTATGTTCAATGGGGTTCACTTTAGTTCAGAATGGTTTGATTCGGTTGGGTTCGACTCGGTTCGGGTCGGTGGGGTTCGGTTTGTTGGGGTTCGGTGGAGTTCGATTTGTTTCAGTTAGTTTTGGTGGGGTTGGGTTCGGTTGGGTTTGATTCGATAGGGTTCGGTTCGGTAAGGAGGGGCTTGATTCGGTTCAGTTCGATTTGATTCGATGGGTTTCGATGGGTTTCGATTCATTTCGATTCAATTTGATGGGGTTCGGTTCGACAAGATTCGGTTCGGTGGAGTTCGGTTCGGTTCCATTTAATTCGCTGGGGTTCAATTGGGTTTGGTTGGGTTCGATGAGGTTTGGTTTGGTTCGGTTCAGTTTGGTGCAGTTCGATTCGATTTGGTGAGCTTTGGTTCAGTTGGGTTCGGTTCGGTTCGGTGGGGCTTTGTTCAGTTCATTGGGTTTAGTTCGGTTCGGTAGGGTTGTTGGTTCCATTCAATTCAATTCAATTCGGTTTAGTTGGTTTGATTCGATGGGGTTTGGTTGGTTCGGTGGAGTTTGACTCCCTTTCACTCGATTTGGTTGGTTCGATGGTGAGGTTCGATTCATTCGGTTTGATTAGGTTCGGTTAGGTTTGGTAGTGTTCGATTCGATTTGATTCATTAGGGTTAGTTCGACTCGACTAAGTTCGGTTCGGCTTAGTTCGACTTGGTTCCACTCGATTCGGTTTAGCTTGATTTGATGGAGTTTGGTGGAGTTCGATTTGTTTCGGTTGGGTTTAGTGGGGTTGGGTTCGATTTGATAGAGTTCTATTGATTTTGGTTCGATTCGATGTAGTTTGGTGCGATGCGATGCGGGGCGATTTCGGTTTGGTTGATGCGATGCGTTTAGGTTGATGCGATATTGTGAGGTTCGGTAAAGTTCGGTAAGGTAGGCAAAGCCAAGCCAAGCGAAGCCTAGCCAAGCAAAGCCATGCCTAACCAAGCCTAGCCAAGCCTAGCCAAGCTAAGCCAAGCCAAGCCTAGCCAAGCCAAGCCAACCTTAGCCTAGCCTAGCCAAGCCAAGCCAAGCCAAGTCTAGTCATGCCAAAGCCTAGCCTAGCCAAGCCAAGACTAGACAAGCCAAGCCAAGCCAAGCCAAGTCAAGCGAGCTAAGCCAAGCCATGCTACCTAGCCAAGCTAAGTGTAGCTAAGCTGATTCGATAGAGTTCTATTCATTTTGATTCGATTCGATGCAGTTTGGTGCGATCGGCTGGGGTGATTCGATTGATTCGTTTGATGCGATGCGTTTAAGTTCGATGCGATTCAGTGGGGTTCGACAAAGTTCAGTAGGGTAAGCACAGTCAAGCCTAGCCAAGCAAAGTCAAGCCAAACCAAGTCTAGCCAAGCTAAGTCAAGCTAAGCCTAGCCAAGCCAAGCCTAGCCTAGCCTAGCCTAGCCTACCCAAGCCAAGCCTAGCCTAGCCAAGCCAAGCCTAGCCACGCCAAGCCAAGCCTACCTTAGCCAAGCTAAGTGTATCTAAGCCAAGCCTAGCCTAGCCTTATAAGGAATTACCAGAGAGGCCAAAGGTGTTCCTCTACAACTTTGTCCATAGGCTAAGCTAAGTTTGGCTAGGCTTGGCTGAACTTGGATAGGCTTGGCTCAGCTTTGCAGCTAAACTGGGCTTGGCTTGGCAACTTTGACAGCTGGCGCAGCTTGGCTTGGCTTGGCTTGGCTTGGCAACAACAGCTTGGCTCAACTAGGCTTGGTTTGGCTTGGCTGCTGGCAGCAGCTGGGCAGCAGCTGGGCTTAGCTTGGCTTGGTTTTGATAGGGCTTGGCTGGGCTAAACCCTATCGAATCGATCAAACCTTGCGGGACAACCCCACCAGACTAAGCCAAAAGCCAAGCAAGCCAAGCCAAACCATCCTAGCCAAGCTAAGCCAAGCCAAGCCTAGCCTAGCCAAGCCTAACCTAGCCAAGCCTAGCCTACCCTTACAAGGAATTACTAGTGAGGCCAAGGTGTTCGCTACAACTTTGTCGATAGGCTAAGCTAAGCTTGGTTAGGCTAGGCTTAGCTAGACTTAGCTTGGATAGGCTTGGCTTGGCTTGGCTTGGCTCAAGCTTAGCTTGGCTCAGGCTAGGCTTGGCTGCAGCTGGGCTTCACTAGGCAGCTAGGTTCATTTGCTCAATTCGATTCGATAAGGGGCTCGATTCGGTTCCGTTTGGTTCGATTCGTTGGGTTTCGATTCGTTTGATTCGATTTGATAAGTTGATTCGGTGAAGTTTGGTTTGTTTCCATTCAATTTGCTTACATGGGATTCGATTTTATTCGGTTTGATTTGATGGGGATCGATTCGGTTGTTTGGTTGATGGAGTTCGTTCGGTTCGTTCAATTCGGTTCGGTGGTGGGGTTCGATTTGGTTGATTTGATTGATTCGATTCGGATAGGTTCGATTGAATTCGATGAGGTTTAGTTTTGTTCATAATGGTTTGATTTGGTGGGTTGATGCGGATCGATGAGCTTCTGTTTGGTTTGGTTCGACAAGATTCGATTTGGTTGGTTCGATTCGGTTAGGTTGATTCGATTCGATTTATGCGGTGTGGTGTGATTTGATTTGGTTTATTCGATGCGGTTAGGTTCGATGTTGTTTGATGCGATGCGGTGCGGGGCAATTCGATTCGGTTCGGTTCGATGCGATGCGATTAGGTTTAGAGTGATTCGGTGGGGTTCGGTAAAGTTCGATAGAGTAAGCAAAGCCAAGCCAAGCCTAGCCTAGCCTAACCTAGCCAAGCCAAGCCTAGCCTAGCCTAACCTAGCCAAGCCAAGCCAAGTCATTCCTAGCTAAGCCAAGATAAGCCTACCCTAGCCAAGTTAAGTATTACAAAGCAAGCCTAGCTTAGCCTTATAAGGAATTACCGGAGATGCCAAAGGTGTTTCTCTACAACTTTGTCCATAGGCTAAGCTAAGTTTGGCTAGGCTAGACTTAGCTTAGATAGGCTTGGCTTGGTTAGGCTAGGCTTGTCTTGGCATGGCTAGGCTTGGCTTGGTTTGGCTTAACGCAGCAAACTTGGCTTGTCGAGGATTCGATTAAATTCGATTCGATTTTCGTTCAATTCGATAAGGTGGGGTTCGATTTTGTTCGATTTATTTCGATTTGATTTAATAGGGCTCGATTCGATTCGATAGGTTTGGTTTAGTGGAGTTGATTCGATTCATTCAATTGATTCGGTATAGTGGGGTTCGATTTTGTTCAATTTGATTGATTGATTCGATTCGATTTGGTAGGGTTCGATTGATTCGATGGGGTGTGGTTTGGTTGAATGGTTTAATTTGGTGGATTCGGTTCGATCGATATGGTTCTGTTAGTTGGTTGGGTTGAAGGGGTTGGTTTGGTTGATCGAGTTCGATTCGGTTAGGTTGGTTCGGTAGGGTTTAGCTTAGTGGGGTTTGGTTGGTTCGGTTTGATTTGATCGGTGTTGTGTGGTTTGATTTGGTTTATTACGATGCGGTTAGGTTCGATCGGTTCGGTTCAATGGGGTTCATTTCGATGGCATTGGTTCGATTGTTTGATGGGGTTCGATTCGATTACATTCGATAGGGTTCGCTTTGGTTCAGAATAGTTCGATTCGATTGGATTCAGCTTGGTTCGGGTCGGTGGGGTTCGGTTTGATTCAGTTCGGTTTGGTTCGATGGGGTTCATTTTGGTGGCATTTGGTTCGATGGGGTTCGGTTCGATTACGTTCGATGGGGTTTGTTCGGTTCGGCATGGTTTAAGCCGTTTGGGTTTGGCTTGGTTTGGGTCGGTGGGGTTGATTCGTTGGGGTTCGGTTTGGTTTGGTTATGTTCGATGGTGTTCACTTGGGTTGAATGCTTGATTCTTGGGTTATTCGATCTGGTGGGGTTTGATTCATTGGGGTTTGGTTTGGTTCAATTTGGTTCGATAGAGTTTCGTGGAGTTCAGTTTATTTAGAGTTTGGTTCGGTTTGATTCGGTAAGGTGGTGTTTGGTTTCGTTCGATATGATTCAATTCGATTCGGTGGGGTTTGGTTCCGTTGATTTTGCTTTTATTGGGTTTGATTTGGTTCGGAATGTTTTGATTCATATGGGTTTAGTTTGGTTCGATTAGGTGGGGTTCAATTTGGTTGGTTCGGTTTATTAGGTTGGGTTCGATTGGTTCGGCTTAGTGGGGTTGATTGGTGGGATTCAATTGGGTGCGGTTCGATTTGATTCGATTCGGTTTGGTGTAATCTTGGTTTGGTTGATGCAGTTGGTTCAATTCGATGGGGTTTGGTGGGGCTTAGTTCGGTGGGGTTCGGTTCGGTAGGGTTTGGTTCGATTCCGTAGGGTTTAGCCTAGCCTAGCCAAGCCAAGCTAAGCAAAGCAAAGCCAAGCCAAGCCAAGCCAAGCCTAGCTTAGACAAACCAAGCCAAGCAAAGCAAAGCCAAGCCAACCCAAACCTAGCCCAGTGAAGCCAAGCCAAGCCTAGCGAAGCCAAGCCAAGCCATGGAAAGCAAAGCCAAGCCAAGCCAAGCCTAGACTAGGCAAGCTGAGCCTATCCAAGTTAAGTCTAGCCAAGCCTAGCCTTACCAAGCTTAGTTTAGCCAATAGACAAAGTTGTAGGAGGAACACCTTTGGCCTCTCTAGTAATTCCTTATAAGGCAAGGATTGGCTAGGCTTGGCTTAGCTACACTTAACTTGGCTAGGGTAGGCTTGGCTTAGCTAGGCTTGGCTTTGCTTGGCTTAGCTAGGCTTGGCTAGGCTTGGCTTTGGCTAGCAGCTTGGCTTGGGCTGATTGGCTTGGCTAGGCTAGGCCAGCTTGGTTTGCTTTACCTTTGCTTGGTTTGGTTTGGTTCGGTTCCGGTGGTGTTTGGTCTCGTTCAATTCGATTCAATTCGATTGGTGGGGTTGGTTCCGTTGATTTCGATTCTATTGGGTTTGATTTGGTTCGAATTCAATTCATTTGGGTTTAGTTCGGTTTGATTAGGTGGGGTTTGATTTGGTTTGGTTCGGTTGATTAGGTTCGGTGGGGTTCGGTTGGGTGCTTGGTGTGTTCAATTGGTTGGCTTAGTGGGGTTCGGTTCGATAGGATTCGGTTCGGTGTGGTTTAATTCGATTCAATTCAGTTCGGTGTGCTATGATTTGGTTTGGTTTGGTGGGGTTCGATTCGATTCGATGGGATTTTGTGGGGCTTAGTTTGGTGGGGTTCGGTTTGGTAGGGTTTGATTCGATTCGGAAGGGTTTGGCCTAGCCTATCAAAGCCAACAGCAAGCAAAGCCAAGTCAAGATAAGCCAAGCCAAGGTAAGCCTAGCCTAGCCAAGCTAAGCCTAGAGAAGCCTAGCCTAGCTAAGCCAAGCCAAGCAAAGCAAAGCCAAGCCAAGCCTATCAAAGTCAAGCCTAGCAAAGCAAAGCAAAGCCATGTCAACCCAAGCCAAGCCTAATCTAACCGATCCAAGCTAATCAAAAGCCGAGCCAAGCCAAGCCAAACCATGCCAAGCCAAGCCAAGCCTATCCTAACCAAGCCAAGCCTAGCCAAGCCAAGCTTAGCTTAGCCTACAAACGAAGTTGTAGAGGAACACCTTTGGCCTCTCTGGTAATTCCTTATAAGGCTAGGCTAGGCTTGGCTTCCGTATACTAAGCTTGGCTAGGGTAGGCTTAGCTAAGATTGGCTTGGCTTGGCTTGGTTTGCTTAGCTAGGTTTAACCGATTTGGTTCGGTGGGGTTGATTCGGTTTGATTAGTTTGATGAGTGGGGCTTGGTTGATTCGTTGTTCGATTCAATTTTGTTCGATTCAATTGGTTTGGTTTGGTCCGCTAAGGTTTAGTTTAGTTAGTTAGGGTTATATTCTGTAGAGTTTGGTTCGGTTCGATTCGGTAAGGTGGTGTTTGGTTTCGTTCGTTATGATTCAATTCGATTCGGTGGGGTTTGGTTCCATTGATTTTGCTTTTATTGGGTTTGATTTGGTTGAATGTTTTGATTCATATGGGTTTAGTTGGTTCGATTAGGTGGGGTTCAATTTGGTTGATTCGGTTTATTAAGTTCGGTTGGGTTGATTGGTTCGGCTTAGTGGGGTTCGGTTGGTGGGATTCAATTGGGTGCGGTTCGATTTGATTCGATTCGGTTTGGTGTATCGATTTGGTTTGGTTGGTGGGGTTGGTTCGATTTGATGGGGTTTGGTGGCACTTAATTCGGTGGGATTAGGTTGGTGGGGTTTGGTTCGATTCGGTGGGGTTTAGCCTAGCCTAGCCAAGCCAAACTACAAGCAAAGCCAAGCCAAGCCAAGCCTAGCCGAGCCAAGCTAAGCCAAGCCAAGCCTACCAAGCCTAGCTAAGCCTAGCCTAGCCAAGCCAAGCCAAGCAAAGCAAAGCCAAGCTAAGCCTAGCCTGGTCGAGCCAAGCTAAGCCAAGCCGAGCCAAGCCAAGTCTAGCCTAGCCAAGCCAAGCCAAGCCAAGCCTATCCAAGCTAAGTCGAGCTAAGCCTGGCCAAGCAACAGCCTATAGACAAAGTTGTGAGGAACACCTTTGGCCTCTCGGTAATTCCTTATAAGGCTAGGCTTGGCATAGCTAAACTTAGCTTGGGGTGGCTTGGCTCGGCTAGCGCTGCGCTAGACTTGACATAGCTTGACTTGGCTTGGATTGGGCTTAGCAGCCTTGGCTCTTGGCTTAGCTAGGCTTGGGTTGGCTTGGGTTGGCTAGGCTGGCTTGGCTAGCTTTGTTTGGCTTGGCTTTGGCTCAATTCGATGGGGTTGGGTTGGTGGGGTTTAGCCTAGCCTATCAAACCAAGCCTAGCTAAGCCAAGCCAAGCTAAGAGCCTAGCTAAGCCAAGCAACAAATAAACCAAGTCAAGCAAAAAAGCCAACCCAAACCTAGCCAGTGAAGCCAAGCCATGCCTAGCGAAGCCAAGCCAAGCCATGGAAAGCAAAGCCAAGCCAAGCCGAGCCTATCCAAGTTAAGTCTAGCCAAGCCTAGCCTTACCAAGCTTAGTTTAGCCAATAGACAAAGTTGTAGGAGGAACACCTTTGGCCTCTCTAGTGATTCCTTATAAGGCAAGGATTGGCTGGGCTTGGATTAGCTACACTTAACTTGGCTGGGAGCTAGCGGCAGCTGCTTGGCTTAGCTTGGCTTGGCTTGGCTTAATTTGGCTTGGCTTGGCTTTGCTTGGCTAGGCTTGGCTAGGCTAGGCTTGGCTTGGATTGGCTTGGCTAGGCTAGGCTAGGCTAGGCTTGGCTTGGCTTGGTTTGGCTTACCTTTGCTTGGGTTTGGTTTGGTTCGGTTCGGTACGGTGGTGTTTGGTCTCGTTCAATTCGATTCAGTTCGATTCGGTGGGGTTGGTTCCGTTGATTTCGATTCTATTGGGTTTGATTTGGTTCCGAACGATTCAATTCATTTGGGTTTAGTTCGGTTTGATTAGGTGGGGTTTGATTTGGTTTGGTTCGGTTGATTAGGTTCGGTGGGGTTCGGTTGGGTCTGGTTCGGTAGTGTTCAATTGGTTCGGCTTAGTGGGGTTCGGTTCGATAGGATTCGGTTCGATGTGATTCAATTCGATTCGATTCAGTTCGGTGTGCTATGATTTGGTTTGGTTTGGTGGGGTTCGATTCGATTCGATGGGATTTGGTGGGGCTTAGTTTGGTGGGGTTCGGTTTGGTAGGGTTTGATTCGATTCGGAAGGGTTTAGCCTATCAAAGCCAACCTAGCCAAGCAAAGCCAAGTCAAGATAAGCCAAGCCAAGGTAAGCCTAGCCTAGCCAAGCTAAGCCTAGCCTAGCTAAGCTAAGCCAAGCCAAGCAAAGCCAAGCCAAGCCTATCAAAGTCAAGCCTAGCAAAGCAAAGCAAAGCCAAGTCAAGCCAAGTCAAGCCTAATCTAACCGATCCAAGCTAATCAAAGCCGAGCCAAGCCAAGCCAAACCATGCCAAGCCAAGCCTAGCCTAGCCAAGCCAAGCCAAGCATATCCTAACCAAGCCAAGCCAAGCCTATCAAGCTAAGTCTAGCCAAGCCAAGCAAAGCTTAGCCTCTGACGAAGTTGTGAGGAACATCTTTGGCCTCTCGATAATTCCTTATCGGGCTAGGCTGGGCTTGGCTTAGCTTGGCTAGGGTAGGCTTGGCTTAGCTAGGATTGGCTTGGCTTTGCTTAGCTAGGTTTAACCGATTCGGTTCGGTGGGGTTCGATTCGGTTTGATTAGTTTGTAAGGTGGGGCTTGGTTGGTTGATTCGTTGATTCGATTCAATTTTGTTCGATTCAATTGGTTTCAGTTTGGTCCGCTAAGGTTTAGGTTAGTTAGTTAGGGTTATATTTGGTAGAGTTTGGTTCGGTTCGATTCGGTAAGGTGGTGTTTGGTTTCGTTCGATATGATTCAATTCGATTCGGTGGGGTTTGGTTTTGTTGATTTTGCTTTTATTGGGTTTGATTTGGTTCGGAATGTTTTGATTCATATGGGTTTAGTTTGGTTCGATTAGGTGGGGTTCAATTTGGTTCGGTTCGGTTTATTAGGTTCAGTTGGGTTCGATTGGTTCGGCTTAGTGGGGTTCGGTTCGATGGGATTCAATTGGGTGGGGTTTGATTTGATTCGATTCGGTTTGGTGTAGTACGATTTGGTTTGGTTCGGTAGGGTTCGATTCGATTTGATGGGGTTTGGTGGCGCTTAATTCGGTGGGATTCGGTTCGGTAGGGTTTGGTTCGATTCGGTAGGGTTTAGCCTAGCCTAGCCAAGCCAAGCTAGGCAAAGCAAAGCCAAGCCAAGCCAGCGCCAAGCAGCCAAGCCTAACCAAGCCAAGCTTAGCCTACCAAGCCTAGCTAAGCCTAGCCTAGCCAAGCCAAGCCAAGCAAAGCAAAGCCAAGCCAAGCCTAGCCTAGTCGAGCCAAGCTAAGCCAAGCCGAGCCAAGCCAAGTCTAGCCTAGCCAAGCCAAGCCAAGCCTATCCAAGCTAAGTCGAGCTAAGCCTAGCCGAGCCAAGCAACAGCCTATAGACAAAGTTGTGAGGAACACCTTTGGCCTTCGGTAATTCCTTATAAGGCTAGGCTGGGCTTGGCATAGCTAAACTTGGCTGGGGTAGGCTTGGCTGGGCTTGGCTTGGCTTGGATTGGCTAGGCTTAGCTTGGCTAGGTTTGGCTACGTTAGGCTTGGCTTAGCTAGGCTTGGGTTGGCTTGGCTTGGCTAGGCTAGGCTTGGCTTGGCTTGGCTAGGCTTTGTTTGGCTTGGCTTTGCTTGGCTCAGTTCGATGGGGTTGGGTTCGATAGGGTTTAGCCTAGCTTATCAAAACCAAGCCTAGCTAAGCCAAGATAAGCCAAGTCAAGCTAAGCATAGCCTAGCTAAGCCAAGCCAAGCCAAGCCTAGCTTAGACAAACCAAGCCAAGCAAAGCAAAGCCAAGCCAACCCAAACCTAGCCAAGTGAAGCCAAGCCTAGCCAAGCCAAGCCTTGGAAAGCAAAGCAAAGCCAAGCCAAGCCAAGCCTATCCTAGCCAAGCCGAGCCTATCCAAGTTAAGTCTAGCCAAGCCTAGCCTTACCAAGCTTAGTTTAGCCAATAGACAAATTTGTAGGAGGAACACCTTTGGCCTCTCTAGTAATTTCTTATAAGGCAAGGATTGGCTTGGCTTAGCTATATAACAGCTGGGCTTGGCTTACCTAGGCTTTGGCTTTGGCTTGATTTGGCTTGGCTTGGCTTGGCAGCTAGCGATATTGTGAGGTTTTCGTTGGTTAAACAAAGCCAAGCCGAGCCTAGCAAGCAGCCATGCCTAACCAAGCTAGCCAAGCTAAGCCAAGCCAAGCTAGCCAAGCCAAGCCAGTCTAGTCATGCCAAAGCCTAGACTAGCCAAGCCAAGATTAGACAAGCCAAGCCAAGCCTAACAAAGCCATGCCTAACCAAGCCTAGCCAAGCTAAGTCAAGCCAAGCCTAGCTGAGCCAGCCTTAGCCTAGCCAAGCCAAGCCAAGCCAAGCCAAGTCTAGTCATGCCAACCCTAGCCTAGCCAAGACTAGACAAGAGCCAAGCCAAGCCTAATAAAGCCAAGCCAGTCAAGCCTAGCTAGCCAAGCCTAGCCAAGCGCAGCAAGCCAAGCCAGCCTAGCCTAGCCCAAGCCAAGCCAAGTCTAGTCATGCCAAGCCTAGCCTAGCCAAGACTAGTCAAGCCAAGCCAAGTTAAGCCTAGCTAAGCCAAGCCATGCTACCTAGCCAAGCTAAGTGTAGCTAAGCTAATTCGATAGAGTTCTACTCATTTCGATTCGATTCGATGCGGTTTGGTGCGATGCCTGCGGTGATTCGATTGATTCGTTTGATCGATGCGTTTAAGTTCGATGCGATTCAGTGGGGTTCGACAAAGTTCAGTAGGGTAAGCACAGTCAAGCCTAGCCAAGCAAAGTCAAGCCAAACCAAGCCTAGCTAAGCTAAGCCTAGCCAAGCCAAGCCTAGCCTAGCCTAGCCTAGCCTAGCCAAGCCAAGCCTAGCCTAGCCAAGCCAAGCCTAGCCAAGCCAAGCCAAGCCTACCTTAGCCAAGCTAAGTGTATCTAAGCCAAGCCTAGCCTAGCCTAGCCTTATAAGGAATTACCAGAGAGGCCAAAGGTGTTCCTCTACAACTTCGTCTATAGGCTAAGCTAAGCTTGGCTGGGCAGCTAGACTTGCTGGATGCTTGGCTAGGGATAGGCTTGTCTTAACTGGGCTTGGCTCTAAACTGGCTTGGCTCGGCTTGATTAGCATGGATCGGTTAGATTAGGCTTGGCTTGGCTTGGCTTAGCTTTGCTTGGCTTGACTTTGATAGGCTTGGCTTGGCTTTGCTTTGCTTGGCTTGGCTTAGCTAGGCTAGGCTTCTCTAGGCTTAGCTTGGCTAGGCTAGGCTTACCTTGGCTTGGCTTATCTTGACTTGGCTTTGGTTGTCTAGGGTTGGCTTTGATAGGCTAGGCTAAACCCTTCCGAATCGAATCAAACCCTACCAAACCAAACCCCACCAAACTGAGCCCCACCAAATCCCATCGAATCGAATCGAACACCACAAACCAAATCGTAGCACAACAGATCGAATAGAATTGAACCACCGAACCGAATCCTATCGAACCAAACCCCACTAAGTCGAACCAATTGAACACTACCGAACCAGACCCAACCGAACCCCACCGAACCTAATCAACCGAACCAAACCAAATCAAACCCCACTTAATCAAACCGAACTAAACCCAAATGAATTGAATCATTCCGAACCAAATCAAACCCAATAGAATCGAAATCAACGGAACCAACCCCACCGAATCCAATTGAATCGAATTGAACGAGACCAAACACCACCTTACCGAACCGAACCAAACCAAACCCAAGCAAAGCTAAGCCAAACCAAGCCATGCCAAGCCTAGCGAAGCCAAGCCAAGCCCTCGAAAGCAAAGCCTAGCCAAGCCTAGCCAAGCCAAGCCAAGCCAAGCCAAATCAAGCCAAGCCAAGCCAAGCCAAGCAAAGCCAAGCCTAGCTAAGCCAAGCCTACCCTAGCCAAGTTAAGTGTAGCTAAGCCAAGCCTAGCCAATCCTTGCCTTATAAGGAATTACTAGAGAGGCCAAAGGTGTTCCTCCTACAACTTTGTCTATTGGCTAAACTAAGCTTGGTAAGGCTGAGCAGCTGAACAACTTGGATAGGCTCGGCAGCTGGGCTGACAGCAGCTTTAATTCGAGCTTGGCTCTTCAAACTTTCAACTGGCTGGGTTTGGGTTGGCGGCTTTCTGCTTGGCTTGGTTTGTCTAAGCTGAGCCGGCAGCTTGGCTATGCTAGCTTGGCATGGCTTATCTTGGCTTAGCTGGGCTTGGTTTGATACCCAACCCATGTGAGCCAAGCCAAGCCAAACAAAGCCTAGCCAAGCCAAGCCTAGCCTAGCCAACCCAAGCTAACCCAAGCCAACCCAAGCCTAGTTAAGCCAAGCCTAACCAAACCTAGCCAAGCTAAGCCTAGCCAATCCACGCCAAGCCAAGTCAAGTCAAGTCTAGCCAAGCCAAGTCAAGTCTAGCCAAGCCAAGCCAAGCTAAGCAGAGCCAAGCCAAGCCTACCCTAGCCAAGCTAAGTTTAGCTATGCCAAGCCTAGCCTAGCCTTATAAGGAATTACCGAGAGGCCAAATTTGTTCCTCTACAACTTTGTCTATAGGCTAAGTTAAGCTTGGCTCGGCTAGGCAGCTCACTTGGATAGGCAGCTGAACTGGCTCTTAACAGCTGGCTGGCTTAACAACAGCTCGACTAGGCTAGGCTTGCTTGGCTTTGCTTTTCTTGGCTTGGCTTGGCTAGGCTAGGCTTAGCTAGGCTTGGTAGGCTAAGCTTGGCTTGGCTTAGCTTGGCTCGGCTAGGCTTGGCTTGGCTTGGCTTTGCTTTGCTTAGCTTGGCTTGGCTAGGCTAGGCTAAACCCTACCGAATAGAACCAAACCCTACCGAACAGAACCCCACCGAACTAAGCCCCACCAAACCCCATCGAATCGAACCGAACCCTACCGAACCAAACCAAATCGTACTACACCAAACCGAATCGAATCAAATCGAACCGCACCCAATTGAATCCCACCGAACCGAACCCCACTAAGCCGAACCAATCGAACCCAACCGAACCTAATAAACCGAACCGAACCAAATTGAACCCCACCTAATCGAACCGAACTAATCCCATATGAATAAAAACATTCCGAACCAAATCAAACCCAATAAAAGCAAAATCAACGGAACCAAACCCCAGAGATTGAATCATATCGAGCGAAACCAAACACCACCTTCAATCGAAGAACCAAACTCTAGAATATAACCCTAACTAACTAAACTAAACCTTAGGACCAAGCGAAACCAATTGAATCGAACAAATTGAATCGAACAGCGTAACCAAGCCCCACCTTGCAAAACTAATCAAGCAGGAACCCCAGAAGATCGAAGCTAAACCTAGCAAAGCCAAGCTAAGCCTAGCCTAGCCTAGCCTAGCCAAGCCAAGCCAATCCTAGCTAAGCCAAGCCAAGCCTACCTTAGCTAAGTATCGAAGCTAGCCTAGCCTTATAAGGTTGGAGGCCAAGGTGTTCCTCTACAACGTCTATAGGCTAGCTAAACTTGGCTTGGCTGGCTTAGCTAGACTTAACTGATGGCTTGGCTTAGCTTGGCAAATAAACTACAGCTTGGCATGGTTGGCTTGGCTCGACTTTGATTAGCTTGGATCGGTTAGATTAGGATTGGCTTGGCTTGACTTGGCTATGCTTTGCTTTGCTAGGCTTGACTTTGATAGGCTTGCCTTGGCTTTGCTTTGCTTGGCTTGGCTTAGCTAGGCTAGGCTTCTCTAGGCTTAGCTTGGCTAAGCTAGGCTTACCTTGGCTTGGCTTATCTTGACTTGGCTTTGCTTGGCTAAGGTTGGCTTTGATAAGCTAGGCTAAACCCTTCCGAATCGAATCAAACCCTACCAAACCGAACCCCACCAAACAAAGCCCCACCAAATCCCATCGAATCGAATCAAACCCCACCAAACCAAACCAAATCATAGCACACCGAACTGAATCGAATCGAATTGAACCACACCGAACCGAATCCTATCGAACCGAACCCCACTAAGCCGAACCAATTGAACACTACCGAACCAGACCTAACCGAACCCCACCGAACCTAATCAACCGAACCAAACCAAATCAAACCCCACCTAATCAAACCAAACTAAACCAAAATGAATTGAATCGTTCCGAACCAAATCAAACCCAACAGAATCGAAATCAACGGAACCAACCCCACCGAATCGAATTGAACGAGACCAAACACCACCTTACTAAACCGAACCAAACCAAACCCAAGCAAAGCTAAGCCAAACCAAGCCAAGCCAAGCCTAGCATAGCCTAGCCTAGCCAAGCCAATCCAAGCCAAGCCTAGCTAAGTCAAGCCTAGCCTAGCCAAGCCAAGCCAAGCCAAGCCAAATCAAGACAAGCCTAGCTAAGCCATGCCTACCCTAGCCAAGTTAAGTGTAGCTAAGCCAAGCCTAGCCAATCCTTGCCTTATAAGGAATCACTAGAGAGGCAAATGTGTTCCTCCTACAACTTTGTCTATTGGCTAAACTAAGCTTGGTAAGGCTAGGCTTGGCTAGGCTAGGCTTGGCTTGGCTTCACTGGGCTAGGTTTGGGTTGGCTTGGCTTTGCTTTGCTTGGCTTGATTTGTCTAAGCTAGGCTTCACTTGGCTTGGCTTAGCTAGGCTATGCTTAGCTTGGCTTGGCTTATCTTGGCTTAGCTAGGCTTGGTTTTGATAGGCTAGGCTAAACCCTACCGAACCCAACCCCATCGAACTGAGCCAAGCAAAGCCAAGCCAAACAAAGCCTAGCCAAGCCAAGCCAACCCAAGCCTAACGTAGCCAAACCTAGCCAAGCTAAGCCAACCCAATCGCCAATCAAGTCTAGCCAAGCCTACCCTAGCCAAGCTAAGTTTAGCTATGCCAAGCCTAGCCTAGCCTTATAAGGAATTACCGAGAGGCCAAAGGTGTTCCTCTACAACTTTGTCTATAGGCTAAGTTAAGCTTGGCTCGGCTAGGCTTGGCTCGACTTAGCTTGGATAGGCTTGGCTTGGCTTGGCTAGGCTAGACTTGGCTTGGCTCGGCTTGGCTTAGCTTGGCTTGGCTTGGCTTGGCTTTGCTTGGCTTGGCTTGGCTAGGCTTGGCTTGGCTCGGCTCGGCTTGGCTTGGCTTAGCTTGGCTCGGCTAGGCTTGGC
This sequence comes from Ensete glaucum, assembly GCA_021527575.1. Lineage (NCBI taxonomy): Eukaryota > Viridiplantae > Streptophyta > Magnoliopsida > Zingiberales > Musaceae > Ensete > Ensete glaucum. The sequence goes on along the minus strand of CM038552.1, from coordinate 24,592 downwards.
TTGGCTTTGCTTTGCTTAGCTTAGCTTGGCTAGGCTAGGCTAGGCTAAACCCTACCGAATCGAACCAAACCCTACCGAACCAAACCCCACTGAACTAAGCCCCACCAAGCCCCACCAAATCGTACTACACCAAATCGAATCAAATCAAATCGAACCACACCCAATTGAATCCCACCGAACCGAACCCCACTAAGCCGAACCAATCGAACCCAATCGAACCTAATAAACCGAACCGAACCAAATTGAACCCCACCTAATCGAACCGAACTAAACCCATATGAATCAAAACATTTCGAACCAAATCAAACCCAATAAAAGCAAAATCAACGGAACCAAACCCCACCGAATCGAATTGAATCATATCGAACGAAACCAAACACCACCTTACCGAATCGAACCGAACCAAACTCTACCGAATATAACCCTAACTAACTAAACTACACCTTAGCGGACCAAACCGAAACCAATTGAATCGAATAAAATTGAATCGAACCGAATGTAACCGAACCAAGCCTCACCTTACCGAAACTAATCAAACCGAACTGAACCCCACGGAACCGAATCGAAGCTAAACCTAGCTAAGCAAAGCCAAGGCAAGCCAAGCCAATCCTAGCTAAGCCAAACCAAGCCTACCCTAGCCAAGCTAAGTATACTGAAGCCACGCCTAGCCTAGCCTTATAAGGAATTACCAGAGAGGCCAAAGGTGTTCCTCTACAACTTCGTCTATAGGCTAAGCTAAGCTTGGCTTGGCTAGGCTTGGCTAGAATTAGCTTGGATAGGCTTGGCTTGGCTTAGTTAGGATTGGCTTCGCTTGGCGTGGCTTGGCGTGGCTAGGCTTGGCTTGGCATGGTTTGGCTTGGCTTGGCTCGGCTTGGATTAGCTTGGATCGGTTAGATTAGGCTTGGCTTGGCTTGACTTGGCTTTGCTTTGCTTTGCTAGGCTTGGCTTTGATAGGCTTGGCTTGGCTTTGCTTTGCTTGGCTTGGCTTAGCTAGGCTAGGCTTCTCTAGGCTTAGCTTGGCTAGGCTAGGCTTACCTTGGCTTGGCTTATCTTGACTTGGCTTTGCTTGGCTAGGGTTGGCTTTGATAGGCTAGGCTAAACCCTTCCGAATAGAATCAAACCCTACCAAACCGAACCCCACCAAACCAAGCCCCACCAAATCCCATCAAATCGAATCGAATCCCACCAAACCAAACCAAATCATAGCACACCGAACTGAATCGAATCGAATTGAACCACACCGAACCGAATCATATCGAACCGAACGCCACTAAGCCGAACCAATTGAACACTACCGAACCAGACCCAACCGAACCCCACCGAACCTAATCAACCGAACCAAACCAAATCAAACCCCACCTAATCAAACCGAACTAAACCCAAATGAATTGAATCGTTCCGAACCAAGTCAAACCCAATAGAATTGAAATCAACGGAACCAACCCTACTGAATCGAATTGAATCGAATTGAACGAGACCAAACACCACCTTAAACAACCAAACCCCATTGAGCAGAACCCTAACGAACCAAACCGAACCCTAGCAAACCAAACCAAAACCAAGTGAATCAAACCAAACTGAACGAAATCGAATTGAGCCCCAAATTACCGATGGAGTTCGGTTCAGTTTGATGGGGTTCGGTTCAGTTTGATGGAGTTTGGTTCAGTTTGATGGGGTTCAATTCAGTTCGGTAGGGTTCAGTTCGATGGAGTTCGGTTTAGTTTAGTTCAATTTAGTTCGGTAAGGTGGGGTTCGATTTCATTCGGTTCGATTCGATTCGGTTCGATATGGTTCGATTCGGTTCGATGGGGTTCGGTTTGGTTCGAAATTGTTCGATTCGGTGGGTTCGATTCGGATCGGTGGGGTTCTATTTGGTTCAGTTTGATGGGGTTCGGTTTGGTACGGTTAGATTCGATTCGATTGGGTTCCGTTCGATGGGGTTCAATTTAGTGGGATTTGGTTCGGTTCAATTTGATTTGATGTGGTGTAGTGTGGTTCGATTCGATTTAGTGCAGTGCAGTTAGGTTCGATGTGATGCGGTTCGATGGGGTTCATTTCGGTGGCATTCAGTTCGGTTCAATTCGATGGTGTTCGCTTTGGTTGAATGCTTGATTGATTGGGTTTGTTCGAGGGTTCGATTCATTGGGGTTCGGTTTGGTTCGAGTTGGTTCGGTGGAGTTCAATTTGTTTCAGTTGGGTTTGATAGGGTTGGGTTTGATTCGATAGGGTTCGGTCCGACGAGGGGCTCGATTCAGTTCCATTCGGTTTGATTTGATGGGTTTCGGTCCGGTAAGGTGGGGTTCGATTTTGTTTGGTTCATTTTTAGTTCGATTTGATGGGATTCAGTTCAGTTCGGTAGGGTTCGGTTCAATGGAGTTCGATTCAGTTTCATTCAATTCGATTCGGAAAGGTGGGGTTTGATTTCATGCGGTTCGATAGGTTTCGATTCAGTTCGATAGGGTTCAATTTGGTTCAAAATAGTTCGATTCAGTAAGGTTCGGTTCAGATCGATGGGGTTCTGTTTAGTTCGATTGGGTTCGAAGGGGTTTGGTTTAGTTGGGTTTGATTCAATTAGGTTCGGTTCGGTAGGGTTCAGTTTAGTGGGGTTTGGTTTGGTTTAATTTGATGCAGTGTGGTGTGGTTCAATTCGGTTTATTGCGGTGTGGTTAGGTTCAATGCGGTTCGGTTCGATTTAGTTCGATGGGGTTCGGTTCGGTTCTTAACTTACTAAGGTTAGTCGGTTCAGAATGGTTCAATTCGATTGGGTTCATATCGATTCGGGTCAGTGGGGTTCAGTGGAGTTCAGTTTGTTTCGGTTAGTTTTGGTGGGGTTGGGTTCGGTTGGGTTAGATTCGACAGGGTTCGGTTGGGTTCGATTCGATAGGGTTCAGTTCGATAAGGAGGGCTCCATTGATTCGATTTGATTTGATTCGATGGGTTTGATTCATTTCGATTTGATTTGATGGGGTTGGGATTGGTTAAGTGGAGTTGATTCAGTTCCGTTCAATTCGTTGGGGTTGGTTGGGTTCGATTGGGTTTAGTTGGGTTGATGGGTGTGGTGTGGTTGATTTGGTTGATGTGGTTCGATTCAATTTGATTTGATTTGATGATGTTCGTTTCGGTTCAGTTCAGTGGGGTTTTGTTTGGTTCGTTGGGTTCGGTTCGGTTCGATTTGGTTCAGTAGGGGGCTCGATTCGGTTTCATTCAATTCGATTCAATTTGGTTTAGTTCGGTTTGATTCGATGGGGTTTAGTTGGGTTCGGTAGAGTTCGGTTCCCTTTCATTCGATTTGGTTTGGTTCGATAAGGTGAGGTTCGGTTTGATTCGGTTCGGTTAGGCTTGGTAGGGTTTGGTTCGGTTCGGTTCGATTCGTTAGGGTCAGTTCAGCTCGACTCAGTTCGGTTCGGCTTAGTTCGACTCGGTTCTACTCGATTGATCTCGATTGATGGAGTTTTGTGGAGTTCAGTTTGTTTTGATTGGGTTTGGTGGGGTTGGGTTCGATTCGATAGAGTTCTGTTGATTTCGATTTGATTCGATGCAATTTGGTGCGATGCAGTGCGGGGTGATTCAATTTGATGGGGTTCGATTCGGTAGGATTAGGTTCGGTGGAGTTCGGTTCAGTTCCGTTCAATTCACTGGGATTCGGTTGGGTTCGGTGGGGTTTGGTTCGATTTGGTTTGATTCAGTGCGATTTGATTTGGTGAGGTTCGGTTCAGTTCGATTCGGTGGGGTTCAGTTCGGTGGGGTTTTGTTTGGTTCATTGGGTTCAGTTTGGTTCGATTCGGTAGGGGGGCTCGGTTCGGTTCTGTTCAATTCGATTCAGTTCGATTTACTTCGGTTTGATTCGATGGGGTTTGGTTCGGTTCGGTGGAGTTCGAACAACCAAATGAATCTAGCGAACCAAATGAATGAACCGAACACCTGCCAGAATCAAGCTCTCGAACCCCTAACCGAAATCGAACCGAACCGAACCCCACTGGACCGAACCGAAACCTGAATTGAACCCCGAACAGGATCCTACATTGGCCATTGATCTCACTGAAGCAGTCGTTTGATGCAATCACCATGGATATTAGCAACATAACACCAATCTATTTGCTAGAGGATAGATGATAGTGATAGGTAGCATTGACCTCCCATTTCAATATTCTTTCTTCTCCTTTATCCATTGTTGTAACTACCAAAATCAACTAGTACTTGTTTATTCGGTTCAATTCGGTATGATGCGTTTAGGTCCGGTGCAATTCAGTGGGGTTCGATAGGGTTAGTTCGACTCGACTAAGTTCGGTTCGGCTTAGTTCGACTCGGTTCCACTCGATTCGGTTTAGGTCGATTTGATGGAGTTTGGTGGAGTTCGATTTGTTTCGGTTGGGTTTAGTGGGGTTAGGTTCGATTTGATAGAGTTCTATTGATTTTGGTTCGATTCGATGTAGTTTGGTGCGATGCAGTGCGGGGCGATTCGACTCGGTTTGGTTCGGTGTGATGCGTTTAGGTTAAGTGCGATATTGTGAGGTTCGGTAAAGTTCGATAAGGTACGCAAAGCCAAGCCAAGCAAAGCCTAGCCAAGCAAAGCCAAGCCAAACAAAGCCTAGCCAAGCCAACCCAAGCCAACCCAAGCCAACCATAGCCAAGCTAAGTTTAGCTATGCCAAGCCTAGCCTAGCCTTATAAGAAATTACCGAGAGGCCAAAGGTGTTCCTCTACAACTTTGTCTATAGGCTAAGTTAAGCTTGGCTCGGCTAGGCTTGGCTCGACTTAGCTTGGATAGGCTTGGCTTGGCTTGGCATAGCTTGGCTCGACTAGGCTAGGCTTGGCTTGGCTTTGCTTTGCTTGGCTTGGCTTGGCTTGGCTAGGCTAGGCTTAGTTAGGCTTGGTAGGCTAAGCTTGGCATGGCTAGGCTTGGCTTGGCTTAGCTTGGCTCGGCTAGGCTTGGCTTTGCTTTGCTTAGCTTGGCTTGGCTAGGCTAGGCTAAACCCTACCGAATCGAACCAAACCCTACCGAACCGAACCCCACCGAACTAAGCCCCACCAAACCCCATCGAATCGAACCAAACCCTACCGAACCAAACCAAATCGTACTACACCAAACCGAATCGAATCAAATCGAACCGCACCCAATTGAATCCCACCGAACCGAACCCCACTAAGCCGAACCAATCGAACCCAACCGAACCTAATAAACCGAACCGAACCAAATTGAACCCCACCTAATCGAACCGAACTAAACCCATATGAATCAAAACATTCCGAACCAAATCAAACCCAATAAAAGCAAAATCAACGGAACCAAACCCCACCGAATCGAATTGAATCATATCGAACGAAACCAAACACCACCTTACCGAATCGAACCGAACCAAACTCTACCGAATATAACCCTAACTAACTAAACTAAACCTTAGCGGACCAAACCGAAACCAATTGAATCGAACAAAATTGAATCGAACCGAACGTAACCGAACCAAGCCCCACCTTACCGAAACTAATCAAACCGAACTGAACCCCACCGAACCGAATCGAAGCTAAACCTAGCTAAGCAAAGCCAAGCCAAGCCAAGCTAAGCCTAGCCTAGCCTAGCCTAGCCAAGCCAAGCCAATCCTAGCTAAGCCAAGTCAAGCCTACCCTAGCCAAGCCAAGTATACTGAAGCCAAGCCTAGCCTAGCCTTATAAGGAGGCCAAGGTGTTCCTCTAACTGTCTATAGGCTAAGCTTAGCTTAGCTTGGCTGAACTTAGCTTGGATAAACAGCTTGGCTTAGCAGAACTAACTTAACTAGGAACATGGTTTGGCTTGGCTTGGCTTGGCTTGGATTAGCTTGGATCGGTTTGATTAGGCTTGGCTTGGCTTGACTTGGCTTTGCTTTGCTTTGCTAGGCTTGAGCTTGGCTTGGCTTTGCTTTGCTTGGCTTGGCTTAGCTAGGCTAGGCTTCTCTAGGCTTAGCTTGGCTAGGCTAGGCTTACCTTGGCTAGGGTTGGCTAGGGTTGGCTTTGATAGGCTAGGCTAAACCCTTCCGAATCGAATCAAACCCTACCAAACCGAACCCCACCAAACCAAGCCCCACCAAATCCCATCGAATCGAATCGAACCCCACCAAACCAAACCAAATCATAGCACACCGAACTGAATCGAATCGAATTGAACCACACCGAACCGAATCCTATCGAACCGAACCCCACTAAGCCGAACCAATTGAACACTACCGAACCAGACCCAACCGAACCCCACCGAACCTAATCAACCGAACCAAACCAAATCAAACCCCACCTAATCAAACCGAACTAAACCCAAATGAATTGAATCGTTCCGAACCAAATCAAACCCAATAGAATCGAAATCAACATAACCAACCCCACCGAATCGAATTGAATCGAATTGAACGAGACCAAACACCACCTTACCGAACCGAACCAAACCAAACCCAAGCAAAGCTAAGCCAAACCAAGACAAGCCTAGCCTAGCCTAGCCAAGCCAATCCAAGCCAAGCCTAGCTAAGCCTAGCCAAGCCAAGAGCCAAGTTAAGTGTAGCCAAGCCAAGCCTAACCAATCCTTGCCTTATAAGGAATTACTAGAGAGGCCAAAGGTGTTCCTCCTACAACTTTGTCTATTGGCTAAACTAAGCTTGGTAGGCTGGCAGCTGACTTAACGATTCGCTGGCTGGCTGGCGGCTTGGCTGCTTTCAATGAGCTTGGCCGGGCTTGGCTTCACTGGGCTAGGTTTGGCTTGGCTTTGCTTTGCTTGACTTGGTTTATCTAAGCTAGGCTTCGCTTGGCTTGGCTTAGCTAGGCTATGCTTAGCTTGGCTTGGCTTAGCTAGGCTTGGTTTTGATAGGCTAGGCTAAACCCTACCGAACCCAACCCCATCGAATTGAGCCAAGCCAAGCCTAGCCTAGCCAACCCAAGCCAACCCAAGCCTAGCTAAGCCAAGCCTAACGTAGCCAAACCTAGCCAAGCTAAGCCTAGCCAATCCAAGCCAAGCCAAGCCATGTCAAGTCTAGCCAAGCCAAGCCTAGCTAACCCGAGCCAAGCCAAGCCTACCCTAGCCAAGCTAAGTTTAGCTATGCCAAGCCTAGCCTAGCCTTATAAGGAATTACCGAGAGGCCAAAGGTGTTCCTCTACAACTTTGTCTATAGGCTAAGTTAAGCTTGGCTCGGCTTGGCTTGGCTCAACTTGGCTTGGCTAGGCTAGACTTGGCTTGGCTAGGCTTGGCTTGGCTCGGCTTGGCTTAGCTTGGCTCGACTAGGCTAGGCTTGGCTTGGCTTTGCTTGGCTTGGCTAGGCTTAGCTAGGCTTGGTAGGCTAAGCTTGGCTTGGTTAGGCTTGGCTTGGCTTAGCTTGGCTCGGCTAGGCTTGGCTTGGCTTGGCTTTGCTTTGCTTAGCTTGGCTTGGCTAGGCTAGGCTAGGCTAAACCCTACCGAATCGAACCAAACCCTATCGAACCGAACCCCACCGAACTAAGCCCCACCGAACCCCATCGAATCGAACTGAACCCTACCGAACCAAACCAAATCGTACTACACTAAACCGAATCGAATCAAATCGAATCGCACCCAATTGAATCCCACCGAACTGAACCCCACTAAGCCGAACCAATCGAACCCAACCGAACCTAATAAACCGAACCGAACCAAATTGAACCCCACCTAATCGAACCGAACTAAACCCATATGAATCAAAACATTCCGAACCAAATCAAACCCAATAAAAGCAAAATCAACGGAATCAAACCCCACCGAATCGAATTGAATCATATCGAACGAAACCAAACACCACCTTACCGAATCGAACCGAACCAAACTCTACCGAATATAATCCTAACTAACTAAACTAAACCTTAGCGGACCAAACCGAAACCAATTGAATCGAACAAAATTGAATCAAACCGAACGTAACCGAACCAAGCCCCACCTTACCAAAACTAATCAAACCGAACTGAACCCCACCGAACCGAATCGAAGCTAAACCTAGCTAAGCAAAGCCAAGCCAAGCCAAGCTATGCCTAGCCTAGCCAAGCCAAGTCAATCCTAGCTAAGCCAAGCCAAGCCTACCCTAGCCAAGCTAAGTATACCGAAGCCAAGCCTAGCCTAGCCGTATAAGGAATTACCAGAGAGGCCAAAGGTGTTCCTCTACAACTTCGTCTATAGGCTAAGCTAAGCTTGGCTTGGCTAGGCTTGGCTAGACTTAGCTTGGATAGGCTTGGCTTGGCTTGGTTAGGATAGGCTTGGCTTGGCTAGGCTTGGCTAGGCTTGGCTTGGCTTGGCTAGGCTTGGCTTGGCTTGGCTAGGCTAGGCTTGGCTTGGCATGGTTTGGCTTGGCTTGGCTTGGCTTGGATTAGCTTGGATCGGTTAGATTAGGCTTGGATTGGCATGACTTGGCTTTACTTTGCTTTGCTAGGCTTGACTTTGATAGGCTTGGCTTGGCTTAGCTAGGCTAGGCTTATCTAGGCTTAGCTTGGCTAGGCTAGGCTTACCTTGGCTTGGCTTATCTTGACTTGGCTTTGCTTGGCTAGGGTTGGCTTTGATAGGCTAGGCTAAACCCTTCCGAATCGAATCAAACCCTACCAAACCGAACCCCACCAAACTAAGCCCCACCAAATCCCATCGAATCGAATCGAACCCCACCAAACCAAACCAAATCATAGCACACCGAACTGAATCGAATCGAATTGAACCACACCGAACCGAATCCTATCGAACCGAACCCCACTAAGCCGAACCAATTGAACACTACCGAACCAGACCCAACCGAACCCCACCGAACCTAATCAACCGAACCAAACCAAATCAAACCCCACCTAATCAAACCGAACTAAACCCAAATGAATTGAATCGTTCTGAACCAAATTAAGCCCAATAGAATCGAAATCAACCGAACCAAGCCCCACCTTACCGAAACTAATCAAATCGAACTGAACCCCACCGAACCGAATCGAAGCTAAACCTAGCTAAGCAAAGCCAAGCCAAGCCAAGCTAAACCTAGCCTAGCCAAGCCAAGTCAATCCTAGCTAAGCCAAGCCAAGCCTACCCTAGCCAAGCTAAGTATACCGAAGCCAAGCCTAGCCTAGCGTATAAGGAATTACCAGAGAGGCCAAAGGTGTTCCTCTACAACTTCGTCTATAGGCTAAGCTAAGCTTGGCTTGGCTAGACTTAGCTTGGATAGGCTTGGCTTGGCTTGGTTAGGATAGGCTTGGCTTAGCTAGGCTTGGCTTGGCATGGTTTGGCTTGGCTTGGCTCGGCTTGGATTAGCTTGGATCGGTTAGATTAGGCTTGGATTGGCTTGACTTGGCTTTGCTTTGCTTTGCTAGGCTTGACTTTGATAGGCTTGGCTTGGCTTAGCTAGGCTAGGCTTATCTAGGCTTAGCTTGGCTAGGCTAGGCTTACCTTGGCTTGGCTTGGCTTTGATAGGCTTAGCTAGGCTAGGCTAAACCTTTCCGAATCGAATCAAACCCTACCAAACCGAACCCCACCAAACTAAGCCCCACCAAATCCCATCGAATCGAATCGAACCCCAGTAAACCAAACCAAATCATAGCACACCGAACTGAATCGAATCGAATTGAACCACACCGAACCGAATCCTATCGAACCGAACCCCACTAAGCCGAACCAATTGAACACTACCGAACCAGACCCAACCGAACCCCACCGAACCTATTCAACCGAACCAAACCAAATCAAACCCCACCTAATCAAACTGAACTAAACCCAAATGAATTGAATCGTTCCGAACCAAATTCAACCCAATAGAATCGAAATCAACGTAACCAACCCCACCGAATCAAATTGAATCGAATTGAACGAGACCAAACACCACCTTACCGAACCGAACCAAACCAAACCCAAGCAAAGCTAAGCCAAACCAAGCCGAGCCAAGCCTAGCCTAGCCAAGCCAATCCAAGCCAAGCCTAGCTAAGCCAAGCCTAGCCAAGCCAAATCAAGCCAAGCCAAGCAAAGCTAAGCCTAGCTAAGCCAAGCCTACCCTAGCCAAGCTAAGTGTAGCTAAGCCAAGCCTAGCCAAGCCTTGCCTTATAAAAAATTACCAGAGAGGCCAAAAGTGTTCCTCCTACAACTTTGTCTATAGGCTAAGCTAAGCTTGGTAAGGCTGGCAGCTGAACTTGGATAGGCTCGACTGGGCTGGCTTGGCAACAACTTTCCTTGGCTTGGCTTAAACTGCTTCATTGGGCTAGGTTTGGGTTGGCTTGGCTTTGCTTTGCTAGGCTTGGTTTGTCTAAGCTAGGCTTGGCTTAGCTAGGCTATGCTTAGCTTGGCTTGGCTTATCTTGGCTTAGCTAGGCTTGGTTTTGATAGGCTAGGCTAAACCCTACCGAACCCAACCCCATCGAACTGAGCCAAGCAAAGCCAAGCCAACCCAAGCCTAGCTAAGCCAAGCCTAACATAGCCAAACCTAGCCAAGCTAAGCCTAGCCAATCCAAGCCAAGCCAAGCCATGTCAAGTCTAGCCAAGCCAAGCCTAGCTACGCCGAGCCAAGCCAAGCCTACCCTAGCCAAGCTAAGTTTAGCTATGCCAAGCCTAGCCTAGCCTTATAAGGAATTACCGAGAGGCCAAAGGTGTTCCTCTACAACTTTGTCTATAGGCTAAGTTAAGCTTGGCTCGGCTAGGCTTAGCTCGACTTAGCTTGGATAGGCTTGCTGGGCTGACTTGGCAGCTCGGCTGGCAGCAGCTCGACTAGGCTGAGGCTTGGCTTTGCTGCTTGGCTTGGCAGCACTAGGCTTAGCTAGGCTTGGTAGGCTAAGCTTGGCTTGGCTGAGCTTGGCTCGGCTAGGCTTGGCTTGGCTTGGCTTTGCTTTGCTTAGCTTGGCTTGGCTAGGCTAGGCTAAACCCTACCGAATCGAACCAAACCCTATCGAACCGAATCCCACCGAATTAAGCCCCACCAAACCCCATCGAATTGAACCGAACCGTACCGAACCAAACCAAATCGTACTACACCAAACCGAATCGAATCAAATCGAACCGCACCCAATTGAATTCCACCGAACCGAACCCCACTAAGCCGAACCAATCGAACCCACCCGCACCTAATAAACCGAACCGAACCAAATTGAACCCCACCTAATCGAACCGAACTAAACCCATATGAATCAAAACATTCCGAACCAAATCAAACCCAATAAAAGCAAAATCAACGGAACCAAACCCCACCGAATCGAATTGAATCATATCGAACGAAACCAAACACCACCTTACCGAATCGAACCGAACCAAACTCTACCGAATATAACCCTAACTAACTAATATTGGTTCATTTAAGTTCGGTTCGGTGGGATTTGGTTCATTTCAGTTCGATTCAGATTGGTTGGATTCGGTGCGATTCGGTTCGGTTAAGTGGGGTTCAGTTCAATTCCATTTGGTTTAATTGCGTGGGGTTCAGTTTGATTCAGTGTGGTTCAGCTCGGTGGTGTTTGGTTCAATGTAGTTCATTGGTTTGGTTTGGTCCTATTCATTGGGGTTCAGTTCGGTTTAGTTAGGTTCGATTAGGTAGTGTTCGGTTCGGTTTGGAGGGGATCGGTTTGGTTTAGTTGGCTCGGTTCAATCTAATTCAGTTATGTCCGATATGGTTCGATTCTATCGGATAGGGTTGGTTTGGTGGGGTTCGTTTTATTCGATTCGGTTTAATTGATGAGGTTCGTTCGGTTCGATTCGATGGGTTCATTGGGGTTTGATTCGATTCGGTGAGGTTCGTTGTGGGGTTTTATTCATTTTGGTTTGGTTTGGCTAAGCTTGGTTTGGCGACCAATGAACATGGCCGAATTGAATCGAACAACACAGCCAAGCCTAGCCTAGCCAAGCCTAGCCAAGCTAAGTGTAGCTAAGTCTAGCCTTATAAGAAATTGCGGAGAGGACAAGGTGTACAACTTTGCATAGGCTAAGCTAAGCTTGGCTAGGCTACTAGGCTACTTGGCATGGCTTGGCTAGGCTTGGCTGCTAGGATAGGCTAGGCTAAGCTGGGCTTGGCTTTGAGCTTGGCTTTGCTAGGCTAGGCTACTAGACTAAACCCAGAATCAAACCAAATTGAAGCTGAATCCTTTGAACTAAACCCTATCGCAAACCCCAAAACAGAATCAAACCATGCTATTAATTGAATCAAATCGAATATACAAGATCAACCTAAGTCCTTTGAAGACCACAACATTACAAACCCCAATCGACCCCATTCGGCACAAACGAATGGGCCCCACCTTGCAACCCACCTTGTCAAACCCACACAAACCTACCTTACCAAACCAATGAAACCCAAGACGAATCGTAGAGATAAGAATAAGCCAAACCAAACTATGGTTCGATTCGGTTTAGTGCGATCGATTGGCTTAATGTAGCATGATTCAATGGGGTTCATTCGATGGGTTTCAATTCCGTTCGATCGATAGGGTTCAGATTAGAATGATGCGATTTTGTTGGGTTTGGCTCGAGTTCAATGGAAATCGATTCGTTGGTTCGGTTTGGTTGATGGAGTTCAGCCTAGCCTAGCCTATCCAAGCAAAGCCAAGCCAAGCCAAGCCAAGCCTAGCCTAGCCAAGCCAAGCCAAGCCTAGCCAAGCCAAGCTAAGCCAAGCCAAGCCTAGCCAAGCCAAGCCTAGCCAAGCCAAGCCAAGCCTAGCCAAGCCAAGCCAAGCCAAGCCAAGCCAAGCCAAGCCTAGCCAAGCCAAGCCTAGCCTAGCCTAGCTTAGCCTAGCCTAGCATAGCCTTATAGATCGTGCTGGGATCGGTTCGATTCGTTTGGGTCGGATCGGCTTAGCTCGATTTGATTTGATCGGTTCTATTTAGTTTGATTCATTTCTACTTAGATCGGCTCAATTCAATTGATTCGGTTCAACTTATCTTGGCTCGGTTTGATTCGGTTTGGCCCAATTTGGTTCGGGTAAGTTCGGTTTAGCTCGGTTGATTCGGTTTGGCTCAACTCGGCTCAATTGGTTCGGTTTAATTCGATTCGATTTGGTTCGTTGGTGTCAAGTAGGTTGGTTCAGTCTAGCTTGCCTCGGCTTGATTTGGTTTAGTTCATTCGAGTTGATCGGTCGGTTAGGTTTGGGTTTGGCTCATTTCGGTTCAATTTATTTGATGCAGTTGGTTCATTTCGATTCTACTCGGCTCAGCTCAATTTGATTTTTTTGGTAGGGTTGAGTTGGATCAGTTTAGTTCAGTTCAGTTTAGGTCTAGCTTGGCTCACCTTGATTCGGTTCGGTTCATTCAATTTCGATCGATTCAATTCGGTTTGAGTCATAGCTCAGCTCGGCTCTATTTGAATCGATATGGTTGATTCGGTTCTATTATCGGCTCGACGGTTTAGTTCGGTATGGTTTGGTTGATTCGGTGGCTCATTTCGATTCGCTCGATTGGTTCGGTATGGTTTGATTTGGCTCGATTCGGATCAGTTTGATCGGGTCGGGTTAGTTCGGGTCTATCTCGGCTTAGCTCAGCTCGACTTAGCTCGATGTGGTTCGATATGGTTCAGTTCTACTTGGCTCAGATAGGCTCGATTCGGTTCTATTCTACTCGGCTCGACTCGACTCAGTTCGGTTCAATTCGGTTTGTCCAGCATGGGTCGGGTTGGTTCGATTTAGTTTGGATCTAGTTTGGTTTGGTTTGGTTTGGTTCGACTCTATTCAGTTTGGTTCGACTCGGCTCAGCCCGATTTGGTTAGGTTCGGCTTGGTTCTACTCGACTTGGCTCGGCTCGGCTTAGCTCAATTCAGTTCGACTCTTCTCAACTTGGCTCAGTTTAGCTTGACTCAGCTTGATTTGGTTCGGTACAGTTCAATTCGGTTTGGTTCTACTCGGCTTTGATAGGCTTGGTTCGGTTCGGCTCGATTTGGTTCAGTAAAGTTTGGCTCGGTTTAGTTGGTTTGTCTACTGGCTCGACTCGATTTGGTTTGGCTCGATTCACTCGGCTTCTCGATTCAATTGATTCGGTTTAGTTTGATTCATTGGTGGTTGGGTGTAGGTTAGGTTTAGTGCAGTTCTACTCGATTGGCTTGATTTGATTGATTCGATTCGTTGGTTGGTTCGATTCGATTCATTACGTTTGGGTCTAGCTCAACTCGACTCGATTCCATTCGATGGTGTTCTATGGCTCGGTTGATTCGGCTCCTCGGCTCGGTTTGGTTATCGAGTCAAATGTGTTGTTCTTCTCGACTCGGCTCGATTTGGCTCTACTCGATTTGGCTCGGATCGGGCTTTTTTCGGCTCAGCTCGACTCATTTCTACTTGGCTTGGCTCGGTTCGGTTGGTTCATATAGGTTAAGTCGGGTTGGTTCGGTTGATGCAGTCGGATCGACTTGGCACGATTTGATTTGATCTGATTCGATTTGGTTACATTCATTTTGGTTCATTTCTACTTGGCTTGGCTCGATTTAATTTAGTTCAGTTTAGCTCAGCTTGGCTAGGTTCGATTCGATTTGGCCCAATTCAGCTCAATTCGGCTCTACTTGGCTCAACTCTGTTTGGTTCCGGTTTGGCTCCACTCGGTTCAATTTGGTTCAATTTAGTTCCATTTAATTCGGTTCGGTTCATTCGAGTCATGTCAGGTCGGTTTGGTTCAAGTTTTGCTTGCCTCGACTTGATTCTATTTGGTTCGTTGTTGATCGTCGGTTAGGTTTGGCTCGGCTCGGCTCGGCTCAATTCATTCATGATCTGGCTCGATTCATTTCGATTCTACTCGACACGGTTTGATTCATTGGTGGTCGGGTTGGATCGGTTCGGTTCGTTCGGTCAGTCAATAAAATTGATTCGGTTGATGCTCGGATCGGCTCTATTCGGATTGATCGGTCGGTTCGATTTTATTGCTTGGCTCGGCAGGTTGATTCAATATGGTTTGGTTTGGTTGGTCTAGCTTATTCGGTTTGTGTTCGGTTTGGCTCGATTGGTTCGATTCGATTGGTTGAGTTAGTTCGATTTGATTGATTCGGTTTGGCTCGGCTCGGCTTGATTTGGTTTGGTATGGTTCAATTCGGTTTAGTTCTACTCAGCTCGGATAGGCTCGATTCGGCTTAGTTTGGTTTATTCGGGATGGGTCAAGTCGGTTCGATTTAGTTCAGGTCTAGTGCGGTTTGGTTCAGTTCAGTTAAGTTCGATTTGATTTGGTTATTTCGACTTGGTTGATTTGATTGATTCATTCGGTTTGGTTAGGTTTGGCTCGGTTGATTCGGTTCGATTCTACTAAACCTTTCGGCTCGATTGATTGATTCTACTCATTCGACTCATCTTAGCTTGGTTTGGCTCGTTTTAGTTTGATTCGTTTGGGTAGTCATTTTAGTATGGTTCAGTGCTGATTCGATGAGGTCGTTGGTTACTTGATTCAATTTGGTTTGGCTCGATTGATTCGGTTTGGTTTGCTTCGGCTCGACTCCATTCGGCTTGTCTTGGCTCGGCTTAGCTCGATTTGGTTGTCGATTTTGTTGAGTCAGTGCTTAGTTGGTTGATTATTTCGGCTCGGCTCGATTTGGTTTGGCTCGATTCGGTTTTCGGCTCGGTGATTCAACTCAGTCGGTTTGATAGTTAGTTGAGTTGATGCTCATTTCAGTTGATTCAATTCAGCTCGACTTGATTCGGTTCGCTAAGTTCGATTGGTCTAGGCTCGGTTTGGTTACGGTGGTCGATTAGATTCGATTACAGTGCGGCTTGGCTTGATTTGGTTCATCTGACTTGGTTGATTCGGTTGATTTGTTTGGTTCTACTCGGTTTAGCTCGGTTCGATTGGTTTGGTTGATTCGGTTAGTTCTAGTTCGGGTGCTCGAATTCGACTTAACAACTCGACTCGATTGATTCGATTGATTCATGGGTGGTCGGTCGTCGATTTAGCTTGGCTCGACTTGGCTAGATTGGTTCGATATGGTTGGTTGGTTCGGTTCTAGTCGATTTAGTTTGATTCTACTCGACTCGGCTTGTTGATTTGATTCGTTGAGTCGGGTGATTCGGTAGTTGATTCGATTTAATTATGCTTGGTTGATTGGATTTTGATTCGTCTGATTTAGTTATTCGTTGATTCGATTCGGTCTAGCTCGGCTCTATTGGATCGCTTCTTATTCAATTTAGTTCTATTATATTTCGGCAAGGTTCGGTTGGTTTGTTCTAGTCGAGTTAGGTTCTACTAGAATCAGCTTGGCTTGCTCGACTCGGTTAAGTTCGGTTGATTCATTGGGTCGGTCGGTGTTCGGTTGGCTCGGCTCGGCTCGATTCGATTCGATATTGGTTACATGCGGCTCGATTCGGTTGGTTCAACTCAACTCGGCTCGTCTCGGCTCGGCTTGACTCGGTTGATTCAATTCGTTGGTCGTGTTGGTATGATTGGCTCGATTCAATTCGATTGTTCGGTTTAGTATGGTTCGATTAGGTTGGTCGGCTCGGCACTATTGATCGTCTGATTCGATTTAGTTCGGTTCTATCGGCTCGGTAAGGTTCGATTTGGTTTGGAGTGCGGCTCATCGGACACGATTCAATTGATGCGGTTCAATTTGGCTTGATTTGGTTCAGTTTAATCGGGTCGAGTCAATTCGATTCGGCTTGAATCTGGCTCGACTCAGCTTAGCTCGATTTGGTTCAAAATGGTTCGGTTCGATTCTACTTGGCTTGGCTCGGTTCAATCGGGTCAGGTCGGGTCGGTTCGATTCAGTTCGGCTCGATTCGATTCGGCTCGGTTCGATTCGGCTCGGTTCGGCTTGGTTCGGTTCGATGCGGTTCGGCTCGGTTCTATTCGGTTTAGTTCTACTCGACTCGGCTCGATTCGGTTCAGTTCGGTTCTACTCGATTCAGCTCATCTCGGCTCAGCTCGGTTCGGTTCGATCCGTTCGAGTCATGTCGGTTCGGCGATTCAGTTCAATTGATCCGGTTCGATTTGGTTCAATTCGATTCGATTCGATTCGATTCAGCTCAATTCGGCTCGATTTGATTCATACACTTCAAACATACACACACGCACAATACACATACACACACATAACACATATAAAACACAATACACGTACACCATACACAACGTGCACACACAACATATACATAACACATACACAACAGATATTACACATAATACACTATATATTCTACACACAATACAAAATACACACAAACAATACACAATACACACATAACAATATACAACACACACATAATACACTACACACATAACAATACACAACACACACTATACACTACACACATAAGAATACACAACACACACTATACACTACACATATAACAATAAATAATACACACACTACACAAAACACTACACACTACAGACACAATACACCACACACACACAAAATACACACACTACACACATAACAATACATAACATACACAACAATACACAACACACTACACACTACACACATAACAATACACAATACACTACACACATAACAATACACACTACATACATAACAATACACAACACACACTACACACTATACATATAACAATAAACAACACACAATACACAACACACACTACACATAATACACTACACACTACAAAATACACACTATACACTACACACACATACAATACACTACACATAAAACACTACACTACAATACAATACACTACATACCTAACAATACACTACACACTATACACATAATAATACACAACACACACTGCACATAATATACTACATACTACACACACAATAATATACAATACATAAATAATACTACACTATACACAATATACTATACTACACTACACTACACACAATACACCACACTACACTTCACACAATACACTACACTACATAATACATAACACTATACTACACATTACACTACACTACAATAATATACTACACACACTACACTACACTACAATAATATACACTATATAATACACTATACTAACACAATACACCACTAAACTACACACTACATACAATACACAATACTACACACATAATATACTATAGACAGAACACTATACTAAAATACACTACACACACAATACACTACACTACTACACAATACACTATAAAATACTACACTACACACTACACACTACACACTACACATAACAATACACACACACACTACACAATACACTATACTACTACTACCCTACAATACAGTACACTACACACAATATACTATGCTACACTACACATAATACACTACACTACATACACTATAATACACTAAACTGCACACAATACACTACACTAAAATACACTACACTACATACAATATACTACACATAATACACTACACTACGCATAATACACACTACACAATACACACACACAATACACACACTACACTACACTACACACAATACACAACACTACACTACAAATACCACACACAATACACACACTACACATACAATACACTACACACATAATACACAACACTATACTACACAATACACTACACACACATATAACAATACATACATACACATAATACACACTACACACTACACACTACACATATAATACACATCACATATACACAATACACTACATAACACACACTACACATAATACACTATAAACTACGCACATCAATAATACACAACACACTACACATACAACAATACACAACACTACACAATACACTACACTATACACAATACACTACACTATACACAGTACACTACACTACACAATACACTACACCCAATATACCACTACACACATTACACACACACAATATACTACACTATACATAATATACTACACTACACATATATACAATACTACACTACAACACACTACATATAATAAACAATACTATACTATAATACAATAAACTATATTACATACAATACACAGTACTACACTACAACATACTACACACAATACATAATACTACACTGCAATACACTATACACAATTAACTATATTACACTAGACAAAATACACACACTATACTATACACAATATACTACACTGCACACACAATACACCACTACACACACAACAATACACAACACACACACAATACACTATACTACACACAATACACTACACTACACTACACACAATACACAACACTACATTACAACACACTACACATAATAAACAATACTGCACTACAATACACTACACACTATACACTATGCTATACACAATACACTACACCATACAATACACTACACTACACTAAACACAATACACTAAACTATACTATACATAATACATAACACTACACTATAACACACTACATACATTACAAAATACTATACTACAATACACTATATATAATACACTATACTACACTACACAAAATACACAATACACTACACACAATTCACAACACTACACTACAATGCAATACACACAATACACCACTACAATAATACATTACACACAATATATAATACTACACTACACATAATACACAACTCTACACTACACACTACACACAATACACTATACTACAATAATACACTACACACAATATACTATACGACACATAATACACAACACTATACTATATACAATACACTACACACAATACACTACACTACACTATAATAATACATTACACATAATATACAATACTACACTACACACAATACACAACACTACACTACAATAATACACTACACTACAATAATACACTACACACAATACACTATACTACACTACACACAATACACTACACTATACATAATACACAACACTATACTACACACAATACACTACACTACACTACAATAATCTACTGCACATAATATACTACACTATACTACACACAATACACAACACTACACTATACACTACACACAATACACTATACTACATTATACACAATACACTACACTACACTACAATAATACACCATACAACACTACACGCAAAACACTACACTACAATACACTATATACAATATACTACACTACATGATATACAACACTATACTATAATACACTACACACAATACACAATAATACACAGATATAATACAATACACAACATACTGCACAATACAAAACACTATACACATAATACACTACACACACAATAATACACAGTACATTATATGCAATACATAATACATAATACTACACACAATATAATACAATACATAACATATACATTACACTACTCATAATACATTATAATACACTACACTATACTACACACAATACACTATACTACATATAATACACTAAACAACATACAATACGCAACACTACAATACACACATTACACGACTACAAAACCTAATTGAGCCAAGCACACTAAATTACAATAGGTTCGATTTGACTCATTAGGTTCTACTCTCTTTGACTCGATTCGGTTTGGTCTAGCTCGACAACTCAGCTCGATTCGATTCGTTTGGTTCAATTTGATTCGTTTAGGTTGGTTGATTTGTGCAGTTCGGCATGGCTCGGCTTGATTCGATTTGGTTCAATTTGGTTTGGGTCTAGCTCGGCTCGCTCATTCGATTTGGTTTGACGATTCGGTTTGGTTTAGTTCTATTCAACTCGGCTCTTCTTCTCGATTCGGTTCGGTTGTTGATTCGATTACGCTCGACTTGGCTCCATTTGATTCGGCTCAACTCGGCTTGATTCGGTTCAACTCGAGTCAAATTGGTTGATTCTGCACTCGGCTCGTTTGGCTCTACTCGGTTCGACTTGGATCGGCTCGCCTCATTTCGACTCGTTTATACTCGGCTCGGCTCAATTCGACTCATTTCGGTTCATTCGGTTCGGTTCATATGTGTTGAGTCGATTCGATTCGATCTGGTCGGTTGGCTCGACTTGTCTCGATTCAATTCGATCTGGTTCCATTTGGTTTTGTTTAGTTTGGTTTGTTTCTGTTGGCTCGACTCAATTCAATTCGTTTTGATTCAACTCGATTCGATTTGGCCCAATTCGATTCGATTCTACTTAGGGTTGGTTCGATTTGGCTCATCTCAATTGGATTCGATTCGGTTCATTCGGGTCAGGTTGTGTCGATTTATTTCGGGTCTGGCTTTGCTCGACTCAATTCGGTTTGGTTTGTTGGGGTTGGGTCAGTTTAGTTAGGTTTTAGTTTGGATCGGCTCTGCTCAGTTCAATTTGTTTCGATATAGTTCGGTTCCTTTTAATTCTACTTGGCTCGATTAGTCGATTCGTTCGGTAGGTCGGTTTGGATCGGTTCATTTGGTTTGGTTCGGTCTAGCTCGACTTGATTTGGTTCGATTCGTTTGGGTCGGTCATTTCGATTCGGTTTGGTTTGAGTCGGCTCGGCTCGGCTCACTATATTAGGATCGTCTGGTTTGATTCGGTCGATTTGGTTCTATTAGCTCGACTCAACAAGGTTGATTCGGTTCGGTTCAAATGCGGCACTCGCTTGATTCTATTTGATGCATTCGATTCGGCTCGATTCGATTCGGTTCGATCGATCGGTCGGTTTAGTTTAGCTCGATTCCGCTAGGTTAGGTTCGACTCGGTTGTGTTCTACTCACTCGATTCGGATCAGTCGCTCGGCTTGGCTCAACTTGATTCGATTATGTTTGGTTTGATTTGATTCATTCGGGTCAAGTTGGGTTGGTTTGGTTCGATTTTGGTTTAGCTCGACTCTTTTCGATTTGTTTAGTTTGATTAGTTCGCTCGATTTGATTTGGGTCTCTGGGCTCGGCTCAATTTGGTTTAGTGCAGTTTAGTTTGGTTTGGTTCTATTCGGCTTGGCTTATCTCTCGGCTCGATTCGATTCGATGAGTTGATCGGTTCTACTCAACTCGGCTTGGATCGTTCAATTCCACTTAAATTGGCTCGGTTCGGTTTGGCTCAAGTCAATCGGTTGGTTCTACTTAGCTTAGCTCGGTTTAGCTCTACTCGATTCGACTTAGATTAGCTCGGATTAGCTCGGCTCATCTCGGCTCGACTTGATTCGGCTCAACTTTGGTTGATTCGATTCATATGGGTGGTCGGATCGATTCGATTCGGATATTTCGACTTAGCTCGATTCGATTTGATACGGTTCAATTTGGTTATGTTCAGTTTGGTTCATTTCTACTTGGCTCGGCTCGATTCAATTCAATTTGGTTCAACTTGGCTTAGCTTGGTTCGGTTCAGTTTGGTCCAATTCGGTTCGATTTGGGTAAGTTCAGTTCAGCTCGATTCGATTCCGGTTTGGCTCAGCTCGGCTCAATTCGATTCGGTTTAGTTCAATCTGATTTGGTTAATTCGAGTCATGTCGGATTGGTTTGGTTCGGGTCTGGCTTGCCTCGGCTCGATTCGATTTGGTTCATTCGGGTTTGGTCGGGTCAATTAGGTTCGGGTGTGGCTCAATTTGGCTCGGCTCGGTTCAGTTTATTTCGATACGGTTCGATTAATTTCGATTCTACTCGGCTCAGCTCGGTTCGATTCGTTTGGGTAGGGTCGGGTTGGATTGATTTGGTTCGAGTCTAGCTTGGCTCACCCTGATTTGATTTGGTTGATTGGTTCTATTCATTCATCCGATAAGGTTTGGTTGATTCAATTCAAGTCGGCTCGGCTCTTGATTTCGTTTGGTATGGTTGATTATTTCGATTCGGTTCGATTCGATCGGGTTGGGTCGATTTAGTTTGGGTCGGTTTCGTTGATTCGACTCGGTTGTGTTCTACTCACTTCGACTCGGTTCAAATCAGTGCAGCTCGGCTCGGCTCGGCTCGATTCGATTCAGTTTTGTTTGATTTGATTCATTCAGGTCGGGTTGGGTCGGTTCGATTCAATTTTGGTTCGGCTCAGCTTAGCTCGATTTATTCGGATCGATTCGATTTGGGTCTAGCTCGACTCGGCTCAATTTGGTTTAGTACAGTTCGGTTTGGTTTG
Organism: Ensete glaucum; assembly: GCA_021527575.1. Lineage (NCBI taxonomy): Eukaryota > Viridiplantae > Streptophyta > Magnoliopsida > Zingiberales > Musaceae > Ensete > Ensete glaucum. The sequence continues at coordinate 1,848 of CM038552.1, read as the reverse complement.
GTTTTATTTGACTCGGCTAGGCTTATCTCAGCTCGGCTTGGCTCGATTCGGTTCGATAAGGTTTAGTTCGGTTCTACTCATTTCGGCTCGGATCGGTTCGGTTCGGCTTAGATCGGCTTGGTTATTTGGCTCGAGTCGAATTAGTTAGTTCTACTCGGTTTGGCTCTACTCGGTTCGGCTCGGATTAGCTCGGCTCAACTCACTTTGGCTCGGCTTGTTTCTACTTGACTCGATTAGGCTCGGCTTGGTTGATTCGATTCATACAAGTTGGGTCAGGTCGATTCGATTTAGTATGGGTCAGATCGGCTTGGCTTAGCTCGATTCGATTTTATATGGTTCAATTTGGTTCTGTTCAGTTTGGTTTATTCTACTTGGCTCGGCTCGGTTCGGTTCGATTAGGCCAAATTGATTCGGTTGGTAAGTTGATTCAACTTGGTTTGGTTCCAATTTGGCTCAGCTCGGCTCAATTCGGTTCAGTTTAGTTCAATCTGATTTGGTTCGTTTGGCTCATGTTGAGTCAGTTTGTTTCTGGTCTAGCTTACCTCTGCTCGATTCAGTTTGGTTTATTTGGGTTCGGTCGGGTTGGTTAGGTTCGGGTTTGGCTCGGCTTGGCTCTGCTCGGCTCGGCTTGGTTTAGTTCATTTCGATATGGTTCGATTCTACTCGGCTCAGCTCGGTTCGATTCGCTCGATGCAGTCGGGTTGGATCGGTTTGGTTTAGTTTGTTTGGTCTAGCTTGGCTCGCTTTGATTGATTCGGTTTATTGATCGATTGATTGATTCGATTGGTTGGCTCGCTCTACGGATCGTCTGATTTGATTCGGTTGATTGGTTCTATTCAACTCGGCTCGGCAAGGTTCGGTTCAAGTCTAGCTCAGCTCGGCTCTACTCAATTCGACTCGGTACGGTTCGGTTCGACTCGATCCGGATCAATTTGATCAAGTCAGGTCAGTTCAATTCAATTTGGTTTGAGTCTGGCTCGGCTCAACTCAATATGGTTGGTATGGTTCGGTTGGTTGATTCTACTTAGCTTGGATAGGCTCGATTCAATTCGGTTTAACTTCATTTCGGCTCGGCTCGGTTCGATTCGATTTGTTGGGACGGGTGGGTTGATTCGATTTAGTTTGGTTTAGTTCGGTTTGGTTTGGTTTGGCTTTATTGATTTGATTCGGCTTGGCTCGATTTAGTATGGCTCGGCTCGGTTTGGTGCAGTTCAACTCGGTTTGGTTGGTTCTACTCGGCTCGGCTCGGCTCAATTGGTTCGATTCTACTCATGAGCTCGGTTTAGCTCTATTCGAATCGTCTGATTCGATTTGGTTCTATTCCGACTTGACAAGATTTAGTTCGGTATGGTTCGGTTTGGTTTAGGTCTGCTCGACTTGCTCGATTGATTCGATGTATCGGTTATTTCGATTCGATTTAGTTCGATCGGGTCGGTCGATTTGGTTGAGTTTGGCTCGGCTCGGCTTAGCACAATTTGGTTCAGTTCAGTTTAGTTTGGTTCTACTCGTTCTGATAGGCTCAGTTCGATTCGGCTCGGTTTGGCTCGGCTCGATTTGGTTTGGTTCAGTACGATTCAGCTTGGCTCGACTTGGTTCAGTTTAGCTCGGTTCAGTTCGGTTTAGTAAAGTTCGACTCAGTTCGGTTTGGTTTGATTCTACTTGGCTCGGCTCGGCTCGATTTAGTTCGGCTCGATTCGATTCAGCTTGGCTCAATTTGATTCGATTAGGTCGGGTTAGGTCGTTCGGCTCGGCTCGGTTCAGTTCAATTCGATTTAGTTCGGTTCATTTCGATTATACTCAGCTTGACACGGTTTGATTTGTTCGAGTAGGGTTTCGATTTGGTTTGGT